>CAJQZJ010032020.1:3777876-3837957 GCA_907164525.1 Lophiomys imhausi
CACACACACACACACACACACACACACACACACACACACACACACACGTACATATATATGAGATAGATAATTGTGTGGCTTTTCTGTATCAAAACTTCATGTTTCTCAGAAGTGAATCTGAAAATTAAAAACTGACTTAATACTAAACTTTGCCAAATTCTTTTTTTTTTTTTTAAGATTTATTTATTGCCGGGCGGTGGTGGCGCACGCCTTTAATCCCAGCACTTGGGAGGCAGAGGCAGGCGGATCTTTGTGAGTTCGAGGCCAGCCTGGTCTACAAAGCGAGTCCAGGACAGCCAGAGCTGTTAAAGAGAGAAACCCTGTCTCGAAAAACCAAAAAAAAAAAAAAGATTTATTTATTATGTAAACAGTGTTCTGTCTGCAGGTATATCTGCAGGCCAGAAGAGGGCACCAGATTTCATTATGGATGGTTGTGAGCCACCATGTGGATGCTGGGAATTGAACTCATGACCTCTGGAAGAGCAGCCAGTGCTCTTAACCGCTGAGCCATCTCTCCAGCCCAACTTTGCCAAATTCTAACAATAAACATTTACTCAGCCAGTATGGTAGCTCACACCTTTAATCTCAAGAGGCAGAAGCAGGTAGAGCGCTATAATTTCAAGGCCCAGCTGGTCTGCCTAACTAAATCCGTGTTAGCTGGAGCTACATAGTCAGACTGTGTCTGAAGTTAGTTAATTATTCAGCTTTGCCAGGGATGATGCCCAGACCCTGAGAATGGTCTAATGTTTGACATGCTATTAAAGGTTTCTCTATAATGTAGCCTCTCACAAAACAACAGTGCCTGCCCACAGTTTGAAGAATCACTTTCTGCTATACAAAAAGTGGGAATGCACAGAGCTCTGCATGTGACGTGTACCCTGGCAAACTTTGAACTAAATTCCCCATGAGACTGGTTAGAATGCGAAAACACGTCCACAGTGCATGTGGTGATTCTGTGTATCGTGAATATGTCTGGCAGGATCAAGCCTACTTTCCTAATCAAGTGACAGAAACTCATTTTGAATACCTTCAAGGCCCAAGCACAGAGTAGAACTTGGAACGAGATGTAGCTCAGTTTGTAGAGTGCTTGGCTAGCCTGCACAAGTTGTGTGTTTGATCCATGATACTGCATAAATGCAGGCAGAAGGATCAAGAGCTCAACATCATCTCCAGGTAATAGTTGAGTTCAGGGCTACCTAGGCTACATGAGACCTTGTCTCAAAGAAGAAAAAGAAGAAATTTCACTACTTAGAATTAATTTGGAAGAAAAGAAAAGGTGAATTTTTTTTGATTTTTTTTTTTTTTGTTTTTTGTTTTTTTGGTTTTTCGAGACAGGGTTTCTCTGTTTAACAGCTCTGGCTGTCCTGGACTCACTTTGTAGACCAGGCTGGCCTTGAACTCGCAAAGATCCGCCTGCCTCTGCCTCCCAAGTGCTGGGATTAAAGGCGTGCGCCACCACCGCCCGGCTTGATTTTTTTTTTTATTAATTTATTTTTTATTTCTTCAAGTTACATCTCAATCACAATCCTCTCCCTACTCCCCCCTCCAGTCCCACCCTTCCACCCTCCTCCCCCTCAACCCTCCATCCTCTTCCCTTCTTTTTTTTTTTTAGTTTAAGGTATTTCTTTTTTCCCCCCAACAGCTCTCCCTTTCAGTCCAAAAAATGGTTCTTTTTCTTATAACTATAAATACAAAACAACAGAAATAAATAGGCCACAATTATAAGAGTTATATGGCTTAGCATACATTCCCAATGTCCATTCTATATGTATTTGGCACCTGACTTTAACATTCTACTATCTAACCATCTCCATGAGTTTAAAGTTCTATATCTAACTCAGCTTTCATACTAACTTGCCTCATAATTTTAAAAATATCTTCTTAGATCCAGGACACCCTCTTGATTCCTAAACAACTCAAAATTTAACTATGAGACTCTAGCTATCTATTCTTCAACTACCTCAGAGACCTGAGAGGGATAAATATATCTGATTATATAGGAAGTGCAGGGCCTGCAGCTTCCAAAACTAAGAAATGACATACCAGTGGCTGCCTGGACAGTTCCCATTTTCTCTCCATACATTACAGCATCAATCTTCAGCCGTTTGGCCCCGTTTCTCTGGCAGACATTGATTGCAGAGCAGGAATTATGAAGGATTTACCTACCCTGTCTTGGCAGAGCTAGGCTGTCGACTTATCTGCTTCCAAGTTTTGTCCTTTTTGGACAGAAGTCTGTCTACAGTTGAAGCAAGGGGTTTTTCTTGCCAAGAGAAAGGCTTACCACCAATTCAATCATCTCCCACTGGAGATTCTTCGATGCTCATCTTCTACTTGGAGTAGAATAGGGGGTGCTGTCAGGAGCTGACATGTCTCAATATCAAAAACTCTTAAGTTAAGAAAACATCTTTGAATGCCATATTCTGCAGATCTCTTGAGGTTTTTAAAGATGCCCTATCTATCTCTTATATTTAGATAAACAAATATTGCTTGTCTCTTAGCAACTTGATTTCTGAGTAGCTTAGAAAATAACTGTGATAGACTGTCATAGTAACTAACAAATTGACACGTTTTCATGACTATTAGTTTCCGTTTCTAAGTGAAATTTTTATGAGGTATAGAATGCTTGTTCAGCATGTACCAGCCCTGGATTTGAACCTCCACACCAAGTGTTGTAGTGAATTCTGTGATCTTAAAACTTGATCCGTGTGCATGTTGATGGCAGAAATGCAACTCCTTCTTGGCTGCTCTTTATGGTGTTAGGGACAACATCTTGCAGTATTGAGTTCCTATGGGGTTTTGGTTTTGGTTTTGGTCTTTTGGTTTTTTGAGACAGGTTTCTCTGTGTAACAGCCCTGGCTGTCCTGGAACTCAATTTTGTAGATCAGGCTGTCCTTGAAGTCACAGAGATCTTCCTGCCTCTGCCTCCCGAGTGCTGGGATTAAAGGTGTGTGCTACCATGCCTGGCTTGTTTTGTTTTTTAACAATAACTAAAATTTTGGAAGGTGTGCAGAAATTAAATTGCTTTTGTAAAAGTATGAAATGGCTGTGTGTAATTCTAGGAACTCAGATTACAGCTATTGTGCCTGCCTTTGTTTGCCTTGTTTCTTCAGTAAGTAAAGTTCTAAACAAACAAAAAAATTCCTGTCTTTGCTCTTTTTAACTACTTGGCCTTGATGGTCGTGATAAAATGTGCTGTTGAAACACTAAGTCAACCACATGCACTAGGTAGGTCCTGTCCTGGGAAACTTTTTACTTGATTGTATATAGCAAGAAATCCTGTGCCCTTGAGCATATGTAATGAACAGAACAGTTCTGAGGCTGGCAGAAGGTTTTGTAGTCGCTCTTATTAATAGGTGGTTTTGTTCCCTTTGTCCTCTAGCATGGGAGAGACCAACTTGGAGAGAAAGCCCAAGAAGAAGAGGTAGGTGTGCTTTCAGTGATACTGCCTAGGGGAGGGAGGCTGTGTTTGAAGTCTTTGTTTGCAGTTCTCTGTGAAACAGAGCCCTGGTTATCCTGGACTCACTTTGTAGACCAGGCTAGCCTTGAACTTACAGAGATCCGCCTGCCTCTGCCTCCTGAGTGCTAGGAATAAAAGGCATGAGCCTGGCTTTGTTTGCAATTCTTAATTATCATTGTATTTTTTAATATTTTCCTCTTCTGTGGAATTTATTGACTCCATTTTTCCTTTTTCTACAACATTCTAATATCCTTACACCTGAAAATAATAACTAACTACCTCCTCTTGACCTAACAATAAATCTTAGAAAATTTTGTTAGAGGACTGAAAAAATGGCCTAGTTAGTAAAGTGCTTGCCACGCATATATGTAAATAGCTAAGTGTAGCAAAGGGTTCCTGCAACCATGAGGCAGGGGAGGTAGAGATAGGAGGATCCCAGTGAATCACTGAGCACCCAGCCCAGCTGAGTCAGTGAGCACCAGGTTCAGTGAGAGAAGCAACCAACATCAGGTGTCCTGATGTTGGCCTCTGGTCTTCTTAGACAAGCGTACATATGTGCATACTAGGGGGTACTTCTGTATGCACACATACCATGTAAACACACGTAAATGAAAATAAAGTGTTTTTGTTAAGTCCAGGCATGTTTGCATTCACTATATAGCCCCTGGCTGGCCTGGAACTGGCTTTGTAGACCAGGCTGGCCTCAATCTCAGAGATCAGCCTGGCTTGCTTGGGTTGTTTTATTATTTTTGCTTCTGTTTTGTTTTTTAGATTTATGTGTGTATAGAGGTGCCTCTAGATTCCAGCAGGGGGCATTGGATCCCTTGGATCTGAAGTTACTGGTGTTTTTGAGCTGCTGGATATGGGTGCTGGGATCCGAATTCCCTGACAGTCCTCTGAGCAAACAGTAAGGCTTCTAAATGCTGAGCCGTCTCTTTAGCCCTTGTTTTTTTTCCTAGGACTAGATCTCACTCTGTAGCCCAGGCTGGCCTCAAACTCATGATGATTCTCCTACTTCAGCTTGTTGACTGCTGGGATTACAACCACCATGCCCTGCTCTTTTGTTTTTCTTTATATTTGTGTGAGACAGAGTGCTTGTGTTGCTGAGGGTGACCTTGAACTCCTGATCCTCCTGCCTTCACCTCCTGGGATCACAGGCATGCATGAGCATGCTCAATAGGACACCTTATGAACTCCAAGAGAGTTGCTGAAACCATAGAGAGCTTGTAAATGGAGGAGCCGAGTGTTTCAGCAGTTAGGCAATCTCCAAACCTCTGACCTAGGTCTGGTGTGCAGGAGCTCAGCATCTGCACTGTCGGGTGCTGTGTTACATGCCAGCCTCCCATGTGTGCTCACTGTGTGTAACTTTATAGGTCTAAGAGTGTCACGAGTTCCAGTAGCTCTAGCAGTGACAGCTCAGCCAGTCAGTCTTCATCAGAGAGTGACTCATCTGCCTCATCCTCCTCAGAGGACAGTGACTCAGAAGAAAGCCTCTCTAGCTCCTCCTCCTCCGTTTATTCCTCCTCTTCCTCCTCCTCCTCGGACTCGGACTCCAGCTCCTCCAGCAGCAGCAGCAGCAGCAGCACAGAGAGCAGCTCTGATGATGAGCCGCCCAAGAAGAGGAAAAGGAAATAGAACTCTCTCTACACTGGCCAGTGGACCAAAAGCATTTGTGACTCACAGAGGAACTCCAGACATGCTCAAGCAAGCAGGTTATAACTGGTTAGACTTGTTAGAATCCAGAACTTTCTAAGTATTCACCATTGTATAGGATATTAATAAAAGATATTATATATATGAAGATGTTTATTTTAGGAAAGACTGTTGGGTTTTTGCTGTTGCTTTCCTTTCTTTGTAGGTCTTTCTGTCCTGGAATTCACTATGTAGAGTAGGCTGGCCTTGATTTCACAGAGATCTACCTGCCCCTGTTTCTTATGCTGGGATTAAAGATATGTGCCACCCTGCTCAGCTTTTGTTGTCAACATTAAAAAATATATATATATGAATTATAATCTGTAGTACACAGTCAAAGCTGAAAACCAGGAAATCTGTTTCAATGATGAAAGTCATTTTTTTCTGCCTATGAATGAATGCTTTATGCAGGTATATATTAAGGTGTGTATGGGACGGGCTTTGAAGATACTGCATCAAGGTATTGAGTGACTAGTTTCCTGTGCTCTTTTGACTGGGTTTATTATGTGAGATTTAATACATTGCTAATGTAAGTATAGCTTTCCTATTAATAAATGTGCTCTATTTTTTGTTTGTATTCAGAGAATTATTTTGATTTTCCTATCCTGAGCATATAAATTCAAGGAACCTAATACAGTGCATCAAAATGATCTGTTTCAAGTTTTCGTTTCTTTGTTTTTTGCTGTTTTAAGATTTATTCATTTACTGGTGTGTGTGCCTGTGTGAGTTTGTGTGCCCCACATCTGTGTGAGCATGCAGAGGGCCCCCTGATGTAACTGGGGCCACAGGCAGTTGGAACCTGCTGTAGGTGCTGGGGATCAAACCTGGGCCTTAGCCAGAGCAGCAAGTGCTCATAACCGCTGAGCCATCTCTCCGGGCCGTGTTATGACAGTTTGTTTATCATTCATTTCTTTCTTTCTGGTTTCTTGATTTTTTTTTTTTTAGTCTGTGTGAAATTTTCCATATTTACCAGTCACTTTTTATTAAACATTAGTTCTCTGTCAGGATATGAAGATTCAGCCTTAGTTGAACTCTTCACGAATGGAACTGAGCATTTGGTCATTCAGAAGTGAAGAAGAGTCCTCCATACCCGCCCCTCCTGGGACCCGCACATTACTAACGTGTGAGTTTCTGCTAAGACAGCAGCTGAAGAGCGCATGTGTGTCCATACCATGTTAGCCCCAGCTGTACTCTTTACCCATGTTGATGGACTTGCGATATTGGGTATAGCCTCAGTGTAGTGATATTGGGTGTGAACTCAGTGCTCCTCTGTGCACCTTTCAGGTTGTCATGTCTCCCAGTTTAACATCCATGAGTATGTGTGGAGTCTTGGCCAAAGAACCAAACATCTCAGGAAGGCTCTTGCTAGGTTTTTGAGGCATAGTATTATATAACCCGGGGTGGCAAGCACCAAATTCCCTGTGTAGCTGTGGATAACCTTAAGCTCATTCACCTACCTTCACCTCTGGTGCAGTGCCACTACACCCAGCATTTTTTTCTCTTTGAGTCAGGGTTCCTCTGTGTAACAAGCCCTGGCCATCCTGGACTCGTTTTGTAGCGCCACCATGTGTGGCTCTACACCTGGCACCATTCTTATTTCTGTTTTTACAGGTGTGTGCGTGCGTGCGCGCGCGCTTGCGCATGTGTACTACATATGTGTGGGTGCCCAGGGAGGCCAGAGGAGGATATGGGACTAGAACTAGAGGTACAGGCAGTTGTTGGCTATGGATGTGGATGCTTGGAATTGAACTCAAATTCCTGTTTGGAACTGAACTCAAATTCTCTGCAAAATGTATGCTAAACAGCTGGGAGTGGTGGCACACACCTTAAATCCCAGCACTCAGGAGGCAGAGGCAGAGGCAGGGAGATCTCTGTGAGTTGGAGGCCAGCCTGGTCTACAAAGTGAGTCTAGGACAGCCAGAGATACACAGAGGAACCATGTTTCAAAAAAAATAATTAAATTAAAAATCATTTAAATAGAGGAACTGGAGAGGTACTTCAGCAGTTAAGAGTGTTTTCAGTGGGACTGGGGTTCTGATCCTGGCACCCATATAACACCCACGTAACAGACCAACTATGTTCTTACAAATGCCTATAAGCCTGCTTTCGGGAGGATGCAGATGTAGGGGCTCACGGGCCTGCTGGCTTCCAGCCTAGCTAAGACTCTGCTCTGGGTTCAGGAAGAAACTCTGCCTCAGAGGAACCATTGGAGAGATGGAAGAAGACTCTGGTCATTGTATATACAAAGCAGGGAATGTACTTGGTAGAGCGTGTCTAGCAAGCATGAGGCTCTGGGTTCAAGTTCCAGCATCACATTCACCAACTGTGGTGAAGCAAACCTGTTATCCTAGCACCCTGGAAGAGGAAGGTCAGAAGTTCAAGGTCATCTTTGGCTTTCAAGACCAGCCTCAGCCACATGGTGGTGGCTCATGCCTTTAAACCCAGCACTTAGGAGGTGGATTTCTGTGCTTTTGATACCAGCCTGGTCTACAGAGTGAGTTTCAGGACAGCCAGGGCTATACAGAGAAACCCTCTCTCAATAAAATAAAACAACCCTCCCCCCCCAGAAAAAAAGACCAGCCTGGGCTACATGAGATCTTGTCTCAAAAACAAAGCACAGAAGAAGAAAAAGAAAAAAATCAATAAATCCAAGGTGTTTTTATGCAATTAATAAAACCAATGAACCACAGTCACAATGCTCAGTAAAAAAGATACAAATTACCAATATCAGGAATAACAGGTAACATTACTACAGATGACACAGGTATTAAAAGGAAATCAGGGGAATGATACTGTGAAAAGCTTTACTGGATATTCAATGACAGTATAAAATAGTTGTTTTTTGGGTTTTTGGTTTTGGTTTGTCTTTTTTTGTTTGTTTTTGTTTTTCGAGACAGGATTTCTCTGTGTAACAGCCCTGGCATTTTGGAACTCACTCTATAGACCTCTAACTGGCCTCTAATCAGATCTGCCTCTGCCTCTGCCTCTGCCTCCCAAGCGCTGGTTTTAAAGGCGTGTGCTACCATGCTTGAAAATTGTTAGTCTTTCAATATTACCTACTACAGTCTTGAACTGATAAGCTCAATGCTTCTCAAATTACCTGCTGCGATCTTGAACTGATAGTGTCAAACGCTTCTCATTCCTCTCTCTCCCAAGCAGCTGGAACTATAGCTGTCTACCACCTCACTGGGTCCTGGAAAAAGTCCTTGAAAGACAATCTGCTGAGATTCAACTAAAAAGCAAACGGGGGCTAACCTATGTTAAACTCAATCTATAGTTTAAAACCTTAACCACTGAGAGCTCCACTTATTAAATGTGGTGTTGGACTTTAAACACTTAAAGGTATATACTAACAGGAAATAAACTTTGACCTGGGAGTAATAGTGTACATAGGGTGTGCATATACATAAGGTGTTCATATAGATAAGGAAATAAGTTGAACCAATATGAAAGTTAGACTGTTGTTCACAGATAGGTTCCCTACCCCAGTGTAATTGCTTAAAATAATTCTAACGATACGCGAGAAAACACTGCCAAGGTGACTTCTTTTTCCAGACATACGTTACCTTGTGTAATCCCTTCTCATAACTGAATCAGAGCTAATCTATGTGAATAGACTGGAACAAAGGTCTCTTGAATCACACTCTGTAGGATAAACCGGACTCTGAGACATGAGGATATACAGGCAACCACGTGGTGATGCTGCTGAGGAGGTGCTGAGCACTCTAACCCAGTCACCAGCCCTGATCCATCAGAAATGTCAGAGAAATCATCTTGAAACAAAGCCTGCCATTCATTCCTAGTGAAGCTTTATAATAACTAACCTAAGATTCCAAGCCAGAGCTGAATTCCTGACCCGCAGAAGTCATGAGATGAAAAATACAGTTTTGTTTAGTTGTTTCTTTGGTTTGGTTTGGTTTTTTATTTCTCTTTAATAATTTATTTTATGTACATTGATGTTTTTGCCTGCATGTATGTCTGTGTGAGGGTGTTGGATCCTGGAGTTACAGACAGTTGTGAGCTGCTACGTGGGTGCTGGGAATTGAACTCAGGTCCTCTGGAAGGGCAGTCAGGCTTTTAACCTTTTAGTCACCTCTCCAGACTCGGTTTTGGATTTTTTGAGACAAGGTTTTTCTCCCCTAGAGCTTACTCTGTAGACCAGGCTGGCCTCGAACTCACAGAGATCTGCCTGCCTCTGCCTCCTGAGTGTTGAGATATATTAAAGGCGTGTACCACCACTGCCTGACTCAAATACTGTTATTGTAAACACTAGGCTTTGAGTAATGCCTGTTGTTATGCAATAATCATTTCTTGGGTTTTGTTCGCTTATTTTTTTTTTGTTGTTTTGATTTTTCATGACAGGGTTTCTCTGTAGCCTTGACTGTCCTGGAACTCACAAGTGCTGTTACTGCCCGGTTACTTTGTTTTTTGTATTTTAGGGGGGCAATAATAATTTTTTAAAGACATTATGTTTTTATATTTTCAAGTCCATAGTTATTGAAAAGCTACATCCAGGTTTACATTCAAAATTTGTCTGTAAAAGGGTTCTCCTTGTCAATTTACCCAAATAAGCCCCTCCTCTGATTCAATTATTGTTCCTTGGTTTTCCCTCATTTATAACTGACCATTAGTTACCTGATCATGTGTGTGTTTCACAAGTGTAACAGAAAATTTTTATTTAAAACACCAATATTTATTAATATGTAACAAACCCTATAAAACACCTATAACCTATAATCTACAATACCTAATATCTATAACCTAATACCTATAAACAATATCTAAGAACACCTAACCAATCCTATTTTAGTTTTCTTTTTTTTTTGTTTTTGGTTTTTTGAGACAGGGTTTCCTTGGCTGTCCAGGACTCACTTTGTAGACCAGGCTAGCCTTGAACTCACAGAGATCCACCTGCCTCTGTCTCCCAAGTGCTGGGATTAAAGGCGTGCGCCACCACACCCGGCCCTATTTTAATTTTCTTGAAGGGATATTAATATTCTCTAGCACAGGTCTGTGCAGGAAAACTTGATTTCACCAGTCTGGCTCTGGCAGTTACAGCAGGCAGTCCTATCTTCACTTTGGATCAGCTTCCTCTGGGCCTAGCTTTGCCACTGTCTCCGTTCACATGGCCTAATGGCCTACCTCACCCAGCCTGGAGTCAGCTTCCTCCTTCGGCAGAGATTGTCAGTGGACACCTCATGCTGCTGTTTAATCTAGCTGAATTTCCTCAGGGCAGCTGTTATACCATCCAGCTTAGTTTTTAGCTTCAAGGCTTTGACTTTAATTTCAAGGCCCTATAGCAGTTCACTAGCTTCCTCACCAGGGCTTTATCTCTACACAGTCTCGAAGCTGTAGCCTCTATCTCTGAGGTCTCTTCACAGTTCTGTGCCTGCGTAGTGCTTCATTAGTGTACCTTAGGCTGATCCATTCCTGTCTTGCCATCATCATCATCCATCTCCACTGCCTTCATGGCCTTTTTTTGGCTTGGTGTCTATTGCTCAAGGACTAGCTCTGTCCATGGGGGCAAGAGAGAGATCCACGTGTAGCTCCTTGGCTTATATATGGTGTGGTCTCATGATCTTTGGCAGTATCGAGGGCTCTCATGACCTCTTGCGGTTTCTGATGTTTTCCATGGCTTCTGCAACTTTTCAGACCCCTTCATCAGTATATGTTTCTCCCAGAGCTGTGGCCTCAACTGGGCTCCACCCATCTTGGCCCCAAGTCCTGGCCAGTCCTGGGTCCTTCAAAATGAGGCAATGACCAGCAACTGAGCAGCATTCAGCAGACCAAAGCTTCAGCTAGAATCTTCCAAAGTGTGGCTGTGTTGAAAAGCCTTCCTTCAGTTTCCAGGGCTTTGAAAAGGTCTATATGCTGCCATATGCCAGGCCAATCTGCCTGCCAATCTTAAGAGTTCAGAAGTAGCCGGGCGTGGTAGCGCACCCCTTTTATGCCAGCACTCAGGAGGCAGAGGCAGGTGGATGTCTATGAGTTCAAGGCCAGCCTGGTCTACAAAGTGAGTCCAGGACAGCCAAGACTGTTACAAAGAGAAACTTTGTCTTGAAATATCAAAGAGAGAGAGAGAGAGAGAGAGAGAGAGATCAGAAGTACTCTCATAATTCACTAAAGAAAGCTAATTCTCTAATCTCAGCACTTGGGAGGCAGAGGCAGGTGGATCTCTGTGAGTTTGAGGCCAGCCTGGTCTACAAAGTGAGTCCAGGACAGCCAGGCTACACAGAGAAACCCTGTCTCGACCCCCCTCCCCCCAAAAGAAAGCTAATTCTCATTACACACAAATGTGTTTTTGCCATTGATATCGTGATACCATTTTATGAAGGTAAGGATTTAATTTTGCTCCTTCCTGCCTCTGAGGCTGGCAATGCTACCTGGCATATAAAAGGAACTCAATGAATTACCTGTTGGCAGAATAAATAAAAACCATCGTCAACTGTTTCTGCCTTAGTGTTATTTGGATTCTTAGTTGAACGAAGGAAGCATTTAGGCTGAGAGCCTGTGTGGACTGTGGCACTAAGTGTTGACATTAGATAATTACAACAAAATTTTACTTTTATTTTTATATTTTAATTATCTTTACAATTTTTGTGTATATGAGTGCTTGCCTTGCATGAATGTCTGTACAATGTTGATGTACCTGGTACCTTTGGAGGCCAGAGGAGGGTATCACATTCTCCTGGAACTGGATTTACAGATGACTTGTGAGCCTCCATGTGGTTTCTGAGAATTGAACCCAGGTCCTCTGGAGGAGCAGCAGCCTTAGCTCTTAACTGCTAAGCCATTTTTCCAGTCCCCCAAATTTTCTTTTTTTAAGAAATGGAAAATAGAACCCAGCAGTGGTGATTTGCATCTTTAATCGCAGCACTGGGAGGCAGAGACAGGCAGATCTCAAAGTTCCAGGCCACCCTGGTCTACAGAGCGAGTTCTAAGACAGCCAAGGCTACACAGAGAAAACCTGTCTTGGAGGAGGAGGAGGAAATGAAAAATGAGAGTATGAATGTGACTCTATTTCCAGATAGAGAGGTTGCCTAGCCACAATGACCTGGTTTTGATCCCTAGCACCCCACAAATAAAGTCCAGTACTGATCAGGAGCTCGGGGTCATCCTTGGCTAGATAGACAGTTCTGGGCCCAAGTGGGCCACATGAGACCATCTCAAAACAACAGCAAAAACAGTGTTTCCAGCTGCATTTCTGTTGACTCACTTTTCTTCCTGGAATATTGTGGTAGATAGCCTGTAAATTGGCCTTTGGTGATGCCCGCCCCCTGACACTTCCCATCCTCTTCCACACCAGATATGAGTGACTTATGCAACACCAAATATGACTGACTTATGCAATGATATTGCAGAACGAAGTGTGACTGGATCCTAAGACACTGAGAATTGTCATGGAATAACACATCATAATTGAATTTCTTTACAAAATAAAAAAGAAAAGATTGCTAACTTACTTTCTTCTTTCTTTCCTTCTTCCTTTTTTTTTCTTCCTCATTTTTTTTTTGAGACAGAGTCTCATTATGTAGCCCAGCTACCCTTGAACTCATTATGCAATCCAGGTTTTCCTCAAACTCCATCTTCCTGCCTCAGCCTACCAAGTCCTAGGATAACAGATGAACACCACAGTAAGTTTCTGAATGACTCATTTGTCAGCCATTTACTGATGCAGAGTTAATCATTAAATCACGCTGGATTACAACAGCCAAAATCTGCATATCCAGACATGGTATGTCTTGTTACATGTAGGCCAAGACCAAAACAGTCCTGGCAGAGCAGTTACTATATTTCTTATAATTTATATAATTCTTATAGCCTGTCATTGTAGGTAACTGAAATAGCTTTTCTTTTGTTTTTTAAGAATTGGTCCTGTTGTGCATGGTGACTCATTCCTTTAGTCCCAGCACTCAGGAGGCAGAGGCAGGTGGATCTCTGTGAGTTCAAGGCCAGCCTGGTCTATAGAGCAAGTTCCAGGACAGCCAGAGCTACACAGAGAAACCCTGTCTTGAAAAAACAAAAACAAACAAAAAATAAAAATAGTGCAGACAGCAGTCTTCCAGGTCCAGGATTTCTTTTCAGAGAAAACGCTCTCTGGACCAGGGAGTACCTGCCTGTAATCCCAGAAGTTGGGAGGTGTAGGCAGGACCACCAGGAGTTCAAGGCCACCCTTAGCTACATAGCAAGTCTGAAGCCAGCATGAGCTACAGGAGACCCTGCCTCAAAAACAACATAAGCCATAAATTATTATTGGGATTGTTTGCACTTATGACCCGGGAAGGGGAGATTTTAAATTTTCTTTATTATTAGCATTGTGTATATGTATGTGGGCCCGAATATCACAGTATGCATATGGGAATCAGAGAATGTCTTTGAGGGTGGTCATCTTGTTCCACTGTTACATAAGGTGGAACTCAGGTCTTCAGGCATGTGCACCAAGCACCTTTACTTGATGAGCCCTCTCACCAACCCTGAGGTGGAAAATATGAGCCTATTTTGAGCCATTCTCATTCAAACCACTGCACAGAGACTCCTGTAGTCCATGCTGGCTTCAAATTTGCTGTGTGGCCCTGAACTCCCGATCCACCTGCCTTTGCTTTCAAAGCGCTGGGATACAGGACTGCAGTACCATGCCCTATTTGTGAATTTCATTTGTTGGAGCCAAATAAACGTAAAGCACACCTGTTCATCATTTGCTTTGCTTTGCTTTGTTGTTTTGTGGCTCTGGGGACCATACTGCGGGCCTTGGACATACCTTGCAATGGCTTTGCCTGGGAGTGGCATCCTCAGCGCTGACATCTCTCCTTTCTCTCTGTTGTTTTCACGTGTGCAGTTCAGCTGTAGGAAGCCATTCATCTCATTGGGAACCTGACTCCACCGTCTTCATCAGCTCCACTGTCTCCAGAGATCTTTCCATTGTGCAAAACTGAGACTCTGCCCCTGTTCTAAAGGTCTTCCATCCCTGTCTTGTCCAATCACTATTTTGTTTGTGGTTTCTGCAAATTTGATTCTTCTTACTACCTCAAATATGTGGATATGTAGAGTATACAGCAGTTGGTTTTTCTGTGACTGGATCATTTCATTTAGTGTAATGTCTTTGCATTAACCCATGTGGTGGCAGAGAGTTTCTTCCCCTTTTAAGGTTAAATGACAGTGTGGTGTGTTGCGTAGCACACTTTGTTCATTCATTTACCCACTGATAGATGCTTGGTTACTTCTGCTCTTTGGCAATAAATTATAAAACAAACAATAAAACAATAAATAATGTGTGATCTGAAATTCTTAGGAGAACAACCCCACCTACTGTTTCTGAATGCCAAATAATTGTGGAAATTGACTTTTGCTGAAGATGTGATCACGTTTTTAAGGAGTTCAGTCTACAAATCAAAATATTCCTCTGTGAAGCTTTTGCTGTGGTAATTAATGTCATTGTAGCAACCAATCAGTTTGAATCACAGAACTGTTGAGTTACTGTATATGCTGCTTGTCACAGTTAAAAGAAGAATATGAGCCGGGCGGTGGTGGCGCACGCCTTTAATCCCAGCACTTGGGAGTCAGAGGCAGGCGAATCTTTGCGAGTTCAAGGCCAGCCTGGTCTACAAAGTGAGTCCAGCACAGCCAGGGCTACACAGAGAAACCTTGTCTCAAAAAACCAAAAAAAAAAAAAAAAAAGAATATGTCCACGCTACACAGTCACCGCAGGCTTATTTTCAGAGCCCACACTACCGTGCACATAGCCTACTTTAGGCATAAAAGAGGTGGAGACTGGAGAATCAGGAGTTCAAGGCTAGCAGGAGCTACATAATGAATTTGAGGCTAACTTGAGCTACATAAGACCTTGTCTCACAGAACCAGAAAAATTCCGTTTAGCTACATGATTAAGGGTCTCCTACCCAATTTTTTTTTTTTTTTTTTTTGGTTTTTCGAGACAGGGTTTCTTTGTATAACAGCTCTGGCTGTCCTGGATTCACTTTGTAGACCAGGCTGGCCTCGAACTCACAGAGATCCGTCTGCCTCTGCCTCCCAAGTGCTGGGATTAAAGGCGTGAGCCACCACCACACGGCTCCTACCCAATTTTAAAAGATTTTTAGTTTTTGTTATTCTTAATTATGTATAGGTGTGGGCACCAGTGCTGATGTCCTTGTGTCAGATACCCTAGAACTGGAGTTGCAGATAAGAATGAGCTACCTGGTGTGGGTGCTGGGAACTGAATCTAGGTCTTTTGGAATAGTGGGCAGTAGTCTTAACTGAGCCAACCTCCCCCCTTTTTTTTTCTGATCCTGGGACTGAACATAATGATATGATCTCAAAGACTATAAAATATAATGTATCTATATGGAAATGTGTCAAATGTGGTTATATGTACTTAGTAGCCCCTAGCCAACATTTCACTCCTGTAATTGTCCATTGAAGGCTGACTGGCTTTCGTTTCATTACTTTAGTACTTAAGAGGCTTCCTGTTTGTTTTATGTCTAGCCTACTGTTCATGTATAAGGTCAAGAACCTTTAACTGCTTCCATGTTACTCCTAACCTCTGAGTCATCTCTCAAGCTCCTCCCACACAGTTTTTACTTGGAGTTGATGACTTTGGCGTGTACGACGTGGCAATAAGAAGAATATAAGAGAGTTGGAAATTTTTCTTTCAAGAAAGGGGCAGTATCAGCATTGTAGGATCATGGATTAACAGTAGATGTCTGGTGGTTTATTTTTGTATGTAAAACTATTTCAAGAGTGAAATGCAGAAGTTGTCTATGCTTCTGTGGATAACCACTCACCCATGCTTCTGTAAGCAACACTAAATTAAACTCACCAGGTCTCACCACCCCCCACACACAAAGGCCAAGAAAGTGAGAGGGGGGACAAGTTGGGAGGCGAAAGGCGATTGGTGAGAAGGGGAAGGGGACAAAAGAAGGGCTGTTAATGAATATGATCGAAACATATCCAGGAGTGAAAACATCGTAGTGGAGCTCACCATTATATATAGTCAAACCATAGTGCTGGTCACGTAGCTTAGTTGGTAGGATGCCAGCCGAGCATGCAGGAAGCCCTGAGTTATAGCCCACTGCGTCAACAGGGAGTTCGGGTGTGTTGTACTCGCTTGTGACCCCAACAACACTCTGGAGGTGGAACAGAGGTTCAAGATTATCCTCAGCTATAGCGTGAGTTTGAGCTTGAGCTACATGAGATCCGTCTTGAAAGAAAGAAAAATCTCTCTCGCTACAGTTCGTTCTTTCTGTGGTCGCACGAGTGGGATCTAGGGATCAAACTCAGGTTGCTGTTCTTTCTCCGCAAGGCCCCTTTACTCACTGAGCGGACTCACTGAGTCTGCCTTCCTTTTTTTTTTTTGAGACAAGATCTTGACATGTGACCCTGGCTGGTCTCTTACTCAATAAATAATCCAAGACAGCCCCATACAGCAATCCTCCTGCCTCTGTCTTCTGAGACTGGGGACTATATAGGTATGAATGAACCACTTCCTTGACCTTAAAATCACTTTTCCTGAGAGGAGACATTTTCTTTGCATCATAACTAACACTACTTCATTTTTTTCTCAGTGGTAATATTGAATTACCAAGTTTAATTAACTCTCACATTTTGTATTTATCAATACAGATTTTATGGAACTGTTCATACTATATATAATTAGCTGCCGTGGGTTTTCCACTTGGCTTTAAACGTTTAAAATATTTTAAAGTAGTTTCATGTGTGTGTTTGTATGTGATGTATGCACATCTGTGCAGGCAAAGGAAGGTGCTGGTATCATTTTGAGCCTTCTTATTTTGAGGTAGGGCCCTTGTGGAACCCAGAGTTCATGTTTTAGTTGTGAGCCTAAGCCTTTAACAGCTGAGTTGTCTATCTCTCCAGCCCTGGAGTTCGTGTTTGTTAACTAAACTGGCAGCCAGCAGGTCCCGTAATCCTCTCACTTGCACTCGTCTCCATGCCAGAATTACAGACTTTGGTGGAACCATACCTGGCTTTTACATGAATGCTGGGATCTGAGCTTCCATCTTTATGTAGCAAGGCTCTTGAGCTGTCTCTCTCTAGCTCCCATAAAATATTGTAGGCCCAAACTCCATGGTGATACATACCTGTATTTCTGATACTTGTCAGATTTAGGTAAGAGGATTGTTGCATGTTTGAGGCAAGCCTGGAATACATAATAAATTCCACAATTTCTTGAGCTACAAAATGAAACCCTGTCTCAGAAACATAAAAGATAGGGCTGATTCTACAATTCACCAACACACACACGAACACATACTAAATAAATAAATAAAAATAATTTCAAGCCTGCAAGATGGCTAGTGGCACCTATTGGCAAGTCTGACAACCTGAGTTCAACCCTGAGACCCACATGGTAGAGAGAGAACTGACTCCTGCAAGTTTTTCTTTGATTTCCATGCATATACACTCACAAACATGCACAGGGTTTTTTAAATTGCTCTAGATTTATTGAAAATATTACAGAATAGATTCAAACAGCTCTAGGAGTTGTTTTGAAATTCATCCCAACTGTAGACTGAGTGACCTGCAGGTTGGAGAGATTGAGATTGCCAAAGTCATTTCAGCATTTCCTTGAAGTCGGATATACCTCAATTATCTCCTGATCTAGGGCTGAAACCTCCAGAACATAGTTATCTCTCATCTCTTTCTTCCTCCTGCAGCCTGATAAACCTCTCGCAGAACCTCTCTGAATCTGCTTCATCAGATTCGTGGCAGCTCACTGTCTTGTTGCACTTTCTTGTGCCCAGCGGGGACGTGGGGAGAAGGGGGAGGGGGCAGGACACAGAACACGGGACACTGTGTAATGGCGACCTCCTCACACAGACCCCTGTTGGTGTGGAAGTTATTGTGAAGGCTCGTGCAGTTACTTCTCGCTGATAACCCCACTGTCTTCACAGTCTTTGTGCGAACGGCCTATGTTGGCATCCCGGTAAAAATGAGAGTGGTCTTTGTTTTGTTTATTGTTTTAGAAAAAAATTGTAGAAGAGACACTATTGAGTCTCAAAGACAAGAAGTAGTGATAGAAAAAAATAGTACTAAAAATTTTAGGCCTTTTCAGAAAATTTTGCTTACCCTCTTGGCTGGATAAAGATAACATGGACAAGCCGGGCGTGGTGGCACCCGGCTTTAATTCCAGCACTTGGGAGGCAGAGGCAGGCAGATCTCTGTGAGTTCGAGGCCAGCCTGGTCTACAAAGCAGAGTCCAGGACAGCCAGAGATACACAGAGAAACCCTGTCTTGAAAAACAAAAAAAAAAAAAAAAAAAAAGATAACATGGACAGAAAGAGAGGGAAGGTCTAAAGATAAGGTTTGCGTCACCGCTGAAATCAGAACAGATGGAAGAGCGCCAGCAAATAAAGATGAAAAGTGCAGTCAGGCAGCAGGGAAAAAACCCCACAGGGTGTGTCACTCAGGCTTAGAGGAATGAGAAGAACAGAGACCCGTCCACCTGAGCTGCTTAAGCCTCTCCAGGGCTGAGAGCCAAGAATTTTCTCACAAATAGCAGAATCAACTATTGATATCCTCTATATAGAGAAAAATTTTCTGAGGGTAAGTTTCGAGACACGGTTTCTCTCTGTAGCCCTGGCTGTCCTGGACTCACTTTGCAGACCAGGTTGGCCTTGAACTCACAGAAATGTGCCTGCCTCTGCCTCCTGAGTGCTAGGATTTAAAGACAAATGCCACTACAACTGGGTAACAAGATTCTTTTTTAATCCCAGCACTCAGGAAGCAGAGGCAGGCGGATGCCTGTAAGCTTCAGGCTAGCCTGGTCTACAAAGTGTCCGTGACAGCCAGGGTTACACAGAAACTTTGTCTCAAAAAAAAAAAAAAAGATTCTTTTTTAAATGAATGTTTTTAGTTTGGATTTCTTTGAGACAGTGTCTCACTGTGTATCCTTGGCTGTCCTGGAATTTACCAGGCAGACCAGGCTGGTCTCAAACTCATAGGCCCTTCTTCTTGCCTCTGCCTCCTGAGTGCTGGAAGGCATTTGGCAAGTGTTGGCAAATAAGAGTGTTAAAACAGTAACAAACCATACTTAAGGCCTAACTTCAAGTAATCTTTGAGTTTAACTTTATTCCTTTCTTAGTTGTAACCTTGTACTTTTCTGAAAATCTCACAATCAAGACTGCAAACTTTGTTGGTGGTTAAAATACATCTGAACTGTGACCTAGTATGGTAAAGATTCCTCAGCTCTGTGACCCGTAGATTGTTTAGATGTGTGTGTGTGTGTGTGTGTGTGTGTGTGTGTGTGTGTGTGTGTGTATGTGTGTGTGTGTGTGTGTGTGAATGAAAATTCTCCCTGATGCATATGTGTATCACATGGAGAACTGGTGCCCATGTCTGGTCCCCTGGAACTAGAATGACAATTGTGAGCTGCCATGTGGGTGTTTGAAACCAAACCCCTAGTCTTCTACAAAGAACATCAAGTGATCTTAATGGTTGAGTCATTTCTGCAGCTCAGGTCTGTAGTTTAATCTTATCAGTCACTATCCATATCTAGGGAACCCCAGGATCTAACCTAGGATCTGATTAACTAAAAGAAACAAAATTCCTTAGAAACTTTTAAAACAATGTGTCTCCAGAAGCTGCCACCATTGTATATGCTGTGGTTGCTAAATCACTTATAGCTAGGTTTGGTGGGGTGCCATTGTAATCCCAGCAGTCAGGAGGAGGTAGATGCAGAAAGGTTAGGTGTTCAGGGCCAGCCTAAACCACATTAGATTCTTTTTCAAACAAAGAAAAACCTTTTTCAATGAAGTAACTTGACTCTGAACTGACATCCTGAAATTCTTTTTTTTTTTTTGGGGGGGGGGGGGAAGAGGTGAAGGTGTGTGTCTCATGTGTCCTAAATTGGCCTTGTACTTACTCTGCATCTGAAGATGACCTGAAACTGATCTTTTTGGTTCCACATCTGAGAGCTAAGGTTATAGGCATGCAATGCCACACTTATGTTTTGTCATGTTCGGGGTGGAGCCCATAACTTTCATGAGAGGCCAGCACTCATTTACCAGCTGAGGCACATCCCAGTCTCCTGAAAGTGTTCGCCATACTAAAATCAGGAGTAGTCTAGTCAGAGCTGGGGATGATATGTAGCCAAGTTACATAGTTAGAAAAAGAAAAAAAGTTAAGAGTGGTAAAGGAAGGCTCAGTAGTTAAGAGCACCTATTACTCTTGCAGGGGACTAATGTTCAGTTCCCAGCACCCACATTAGGCAGCTCACCACCACCTGTAACTCCAGAGGATCCAATACCTTCTTCTGGCCTCTGGGGAGTGCTGCACTGATCTGCACTAATGCCCATACAGAAACACACACACCCATACCATACATACAATTTAAAAATGTATTTTTAAAAAGCGGGAGGGTGCATGCCTTTTGTCCCAGCACTCAGGAGGCAGAAGCCAGTGATGTGATCTCTGTGAGTTCCAGGAAAACCAGGACAATATAATGAGAAAAATGTCTCTATAAAACAATTAGTTGTGTGTTATTGTGTGTTCAGAGGACAAATCTTGAGAACCAGTTGCCTCCCACTGTGGGTTCCTGGGATAGAAACCAGATCGTCAGGCTTTTACTCATTGAGCCATCTCACGGGCCCATGTTCTTTATTTTAACAAAAAACAGAAAAGGGTAGTGGGTTTTTTTTTTTCCTTTTTGTAGTGAGTGCAGAGGGATGTGGTACTAAGGATTAAACCCAAGCCTTGTGTGTGCTAAGCAAGAGCTTTCCCACTATGCTCCATCCAGACTGACTACCCAAACCTATTGGAACTCACAAGATGCCTCTACAAGCCCTAGATATTGAACAGGGAGCTGCAAGAGTTGGCATTTGCCCTGGTGGGTTTTGGTCTTGCTTTGGTCTGATCTTTTCTTGCTGTTCTCCTGTTCCCCGCTTTTGGAATCAGAACACTTTCTCCATGCCATTCTTTAATGGAAGTACAGAACTTGTTTTTCTTTTTTTTTTTTTTTTTTTGGTTTTTTCGAGACAGGGTTTCTCTGAATATCTCTGGCTGTCCTGGACTCGCTTTGTAGACCAGGCTGGCCTCGAACTCACAAAGATCCGCCTGCCTCTGCCTCCCGAGTGCTGGGATTAAAGGCGTGCGCCACCACCGCCCGGCCAGAACTTGTTTTTCATTTTACAGGAGCGCCTAGGAAGACTGCCCTGAGTCTCAGATCTTTGAACTGTTAAGTAAGCATAATGGGTCATATCCATAACGCCAGCCCAGGGGAGGCAGAGGCTGGAGGACCGCGAATTCAAGGCCATACTCATCTACATAGTGAGTTCTAGGCTCTCCTGAGTTAGGTAAGATTGTGTCTCCCAAGTGTTGGGATTAAAAGTGGGTACCATCACACCAGGCTGTGTTAATTTTTGTTCACTTGATTTGATTAAGAAGTGCTTGGGACATTTTTGAGGTACTTTGGATGTGTCTGTGCCTGGTGTTTCCAGAGATGATTAACTGAGGAACCAGAACTGTCCTGAATGTAGTTGGCACCAACTAATGGGCTTGGGTACTAGAGTGAATAAAAAAGAGGAAAGTGAGAAAAGTAGCTGAGTACCACCATTAATCTCTCTGCCTGACCTGCCCAGATGTGAACAATTGCTTTAGGCCCTGGCTACCATCTCTTCCTTGGCCAACATAGACTGGAACTATCTCAAAACATAAGTCAGTCATCTTTCATCAAGTTGTTTCCTTACAGCAACAAGAAAAGTAATCATGACCAGGCAGTGGTGGCACACCCTTTAATTCCAGCACTGGGCAGGCAGAGGCAGGAGGACCTCTGTGAGTTTGAGGCCAGTCTGGTTCTACAGAATAAGTTCCAGGACAGCCAGGATTACCCTGAGAAACCCTGTCTTGAACCACCCTCCTCACTCCAAAGGAATAATCATCAGCCCCTTCCCATGCCTTTCTTTTTTAGTTTGAGACTGGACTTTGCTAACCTGCCCAGGTTGGTTTCCAACTTGCTCTATAGTCCAGGAAGTCGGCTGAATTTGGAACCTTCCTGCCTCAGCCTGGTGAGTAGTTAGGATTACATCCATGTGCCACCATATTCAGTTTGAGATCCTTTTGTAGCCTTCAAGTCAGTGTGTCTGTCTGTCTGTGTGTGGGTGGTGTGTGTTAAGAGGACTACTTTGTGGACATTTATGTGGGTTACAGGGACTGCACTCAGGTTGCCAGGATTGTGTGGCAAGTGCCTTTAACCCACTGACCTATCTCACCACCACCAGTATTTTTCATTAAATAAAAAATGACGGCCAGGCATAGTGGCGCACGCCTTTAATCCCAACACTTGGGAGGCACAGACAGGCGGATCTCTGAGCTCCAGGCCAGCCTGGCCTACAGAGTGAGTCTCAATAATGAGTGAAGTGTTTCAAGATGTTGTTGTTGGAGACTCTTCATGAGGTCCTATCAAATAATGAAAGCAGGTAAAAGACATGTGACACCAATGACAGGATTGTTTTTCAGATATATAGGAAGAGGACACCTTTCTTGCAGTACCATTACTGACTTCCAGGAGACCTTAAAGACCTTGTCTGTCTAATCACTAATTTCAATTCAATTATGGCTCGTCCCGACTGGCAGGATGTTAAGAGGCCATGGAGTGTTCGGAATATGTATGCGTGCACGCGCGCATGTGGTGTTGGCAGAGTTTTGTTTGGAGCTCGGATAGCCCTTGAATCCACTAGGTAGCCCACTAGGAGGCCGAATTCGTGGCGATCCTCCGCCCAAGGGCTGCCCCGACGCCGGGCTTCAGGAGGGTTTGTTTGTTTGTTTTTAAGATGATGCCATGGGACCAGCTCATCCTCCCACTGACGAAGTGCTGCGGACATCCACATCACCCTTGCCTCCCTGGTCCTGCGGAGCGCTGCGGGACTCCGACTGCCGGGGCCCGGCCTTCACCTGCGCCCCAGAACCGGTCGGCCCGGCCGCGCCCCGCCCCGCCCCGCCCCGCGGCGCCTCCCTAGCGGGCTGCGCAGGAGGGCGTGTGTCGGGAGCCCGGTTCCCTCGGCCGGCCCCCGCGGAATTCGCGGCGGCCTGCGCTTCGCCTCCCTGGGCCGCGGGCCCAATCGGGCCCCGCACGCCGGCCCCGCGGGTGCCGCCCCGCGCGGGGCAAGCAGGCCCGCAGCCCCGCGCAGCCGGTGGGAGGGGTGCGGCCGGGTCACGTGACGCTCGCCGCAGCCCGGCCCCGGTCACATGGGCCGCCGCCGCCGCCACTGCGTCAGTCACACACAGTCCGGGCTGTGGGAGTCCAGTCGCCGCCCCCGCCCCCGCCTCAGTCAGCCGTCCCGGGGCTCGGCAGGGCCGTCATGAAGCGGGGCGGCACCCTGGCGTCCGCCGTGTGAGGCGCGCCGCCTCGGCTCCCCGCGGCCTCCGGGAGCCGCCGCCGCTGCCCCTCCGCCTTGGCAGCCGGCCGCCGCCTCCCGGGCCGGCCCGCATGCGCGTCCGGTGAAGCCGTAGGCCGGGCGCCGCCGCCGCCGCCGCCGCCGCGGTCGGGAGATGGTTCGGGCCTAGCGGAGCGGGCACTGGAGGTGAGAGGCCGCCTGACTGACTGACGCCTGACCGAGGCGCGGCCGCGCCAGGGAGAAGGCTAGGCTTGGGCCGCTGACGCTGGCGGGGACCCGCGGGGCTGTGGGCCGCCCGACCGGGCGTCGCCTGCCGTCTTCTTGTCCCGCTCTCTCTCTCTCTTAAGCTATCTCAAGCAAGAAAAAGGATTTATTTATTTTTAAAGGCCGACCCGTTCCCAGCCCGCATTCCTGACGCCCATCTTCTGGCCGTCTCTCTCCACCCCCACCCTGCCGTCCCTTCCTCCATTCCTCCCTTAGATTCGGTCGGAGGATTTCTCCTGTGAACATTTATTTCATCCTTCGTCCGAAGCAAGTCATTCCTAGTTAAAGGAGGAGACGGGCCGGATTCTGGCCACCATCTCTCAACTAGTTCTCGCCTTCCTTCTCGCGATCCTGCGCACCTCCCCCACCCCTGCTCCCCATCTCCCCTCCACCGAAAGGGGGAAAAAAAATAGAGGGGGTGTGGGTGGAATTCCCGTCCTTGATGGTCGGTGGGTCTTTGAGGGAAGAAATGGGACCCCGGGTTGGAATACGAGAAACCCTCCTTCGCATTCGGAGTGGGCCTGGTACCTGGCGGCCGCGACGGCCGGGCTTTGGGTTTTGATGTTTCAGGCCTCTCCTCCGGCTGCCAGCGCTCAGGGTTAATCTCGTAATTGACGTCAGTGCTTTGTTCCCTTCCACTTGGCTGTTGCTTCCACTCTCTGAGAAGGGATCATGGGGTACAGGAGGAGTCCCGGGTGTGTGTGTGTGTGGGTGCCCTTAGTAGCCATTTCATTCACAGATGACACCTTTAGCAAGGGAGTCGAGAGCCCGGATCTGAAAATGGTCGCGAGTGAAGTTCGAACCAAGACGGAGAGTTCGATTCAGGGTTCGCCCGAGTTTCGTCAGTTGCTAGTCAGAATTCTGTGTTTTCTTCCCCCGCTGAGATTTTTAAACTGAATCTAGGCCCCTTTTCTAATGCCGGAATCTAAGCTCTAGATGCCCGTGAACAGGCTGTTTGCGTGACATTTAAAATGTGTGCTTTTTGTGGGGCCGAGGGGGGGGGGGGAAGCTCTGATTGTGAAAAGCTTAGAGCTTTGCTTCCATATTGATTCTCCGGAGCTTTATAAAATCTTTTGTTTTGACGGTCCTTTTAACGTATCGAAATTGGAATGCTTATGACATCCTTTTTAATTCGAGATTTGATGAGAAGCGGATGTGGACCGAGGGGAAGCCTAGAATGTCATCTTTGGTCATATATTCATAGAGAAGTGTTGGTAAGTGGCCACTTGGTTTTTAACAAAGCTGGCTTCAACTCCTTCAGGTTTATGTTTCTTATTCATCCCTACATTTCTCAGTCCTCAGTCTCCAAACAAAAAGTCTCAGAAAGTTATTTTTAATTGCCGTTCATGATGAACTTCCTGAAAAGCTAGAAACAATTTTTTTTTTTTTTGGTTTTTGTTTTTTTAAATGAATACCGGCAGTTGTCAATCAGTTTGTGGTCATTTGGAGGCTGTTTTGTTAGCTAGGAACAGTAGGCACATTTTACTTTAAGTAAAATTTTGCTTCATGTAGAGGCAAGGTCGGGTGTCTTGAGACTAATAGCCAGGAGCCAGATCTTTACTGTTTGGTGGGGTGAACTTAGCTGTGTGTGGTTTGGAATGAACGGACAGTTGGAGATTTGAAAGTGACTACAATGCTTTGGTGAAGTTGTGTTATTAATTCCTAAGAAGAGAATATTTTTATTTCAGTTAATGTTCTGTTTTGTCATGGTTGCATATTCAGATTCATTCATTCTCTTCTGTAGTCAGGTTACTGTATCTCTTTTAGAATAGTGGATTCACTTGCATATTGTAATTTTCTTAAAGATCTATCTATTGCCATGTCTTTAGACTGAGTACCATGTTTATTCTAACTCTTTATCCTCTCCCATATTTGTGCGGTTAGATTGAATTTGATCGAATTTTGAAGTTGAAATTGTTCATCTATCCCATCTAAGATTTTACAGATAACCTACTGTGATTGGTATTTGAAAAGGGAAAAATGGGCATTAGCTTCAGAAAGTGCTGTGGACGATCAAGACTGCTAAAAGTTATGGATCTTACTGTTTTTGGAGTGGTAAGGTAGAAGTCGTCATGGTTTTGTGTGTACCTGAGACGAACAAAGAAAACAGGGATTTCTTCTTTTTGACTATCTACTGGCTTAGCATGGAGTCCAAAATGTATGAAACCTTTTTCTTTGTAGTACCTTTCATAAAAATCAAAGGTTTTTGTTTTGTTTGTTTGGTTTTGAGACAGAGTCTCATTTTGTATCCCTAACTGGGTTAGAACTTGCTGTGTAGACTAAAATGGCCATGAACTCAGAGATCCACAAGCCTCTGCCTCCCAACTGCTGAGATTAAAGGTTTGTGCCACTATTTTCAGTTTGAAAGAAGTGGAGGGTGCAACCTGATCCCAGAAACCTCAGCTTGGTAGCAGTCCTCCTTGGACCTCCCAGAGAGCCAGGGATTGCAAGCATACTTAACTCTGCCTGACTTCTGGGTTTTTTTGTTTTTGCTATATCTCTGTCCCACATACATTCTAGATAAAAACCTTTGCTGCATATTATAATGATTTCACAGCTTTCTGTAACCCTCATATGTTTACTGTGTCCTTTTTCATTTCCTCTGATAAATTGAAACAATGATTTCATTTCTGGGAGGGTGCTTGCCAGTCTTAGGTATTGTGAAATACATTGTAGTTAAAGGTTCTTTAGCTACATTGTAGTTAAACTGAGTAACTTCACTTCTCTGTTGTAACTTTGTTGCTTTCTCATTTGTTTGTTGGTTTTGTTTAAGTCTTTGGCCTCAAACTTTGAGCTCTCTTCCTGCCTCAGCCTCCTGAGCCTCTAGGATTATAGACATGTACCATACCTGGCCACACCTTGAGAATTTTAGTGGTACTGACATATAGAGAGGGAGAACCACGTACATTTACTTCCAGGTAAATTCAGTTTTATTTTAATGTTGGAAGTCCTTTTTATCTTGCTTTTTTATTTAAATAAATTTTTGAGACAGGGTCTCATATAGCCCAGGCTGTCCTCAAACTGCATTTGTGGCTGGTGCTGGCCTTTAACCAACTTTTCTTTTTTTCTTTTTTTTTATTTTTTTGAGTACCACAAAAATTTATTTAGCAAAAATTTTTTTTTTAAAGATTTATTTATTACGTATACAGTGTATAGTCTCCAGGTATATCTACAGGCCAGAAGAGGGCACCAGATTTCATTATGGATGGTTGTGAGCCACCATGTGGTTTCTGGGAATTGAACTCAGGACCTCTGGAAGAGCAGCCAGTGCTCTTAACCGCTGAGCCATCTCTCCAGCCCAGCAAAAAGTTTTATATGAAAATATACATGACCCAATTCTACACCACAGTCAAACAGGCCCTTTGGGAAGGGATGTTTACTCCTGTGCTGAATAGCCATTGTTTACTCTTTCCAAAGCTTCTAACGTGGTGGTGCTGTTTCCTTCAATGATCACCATTCCATGTTCTGTTGCCCAGTGGTTGCCATTTCCACATACACATCAATCACAAGATTCATAAAGGGATCAAAACCCCATAGTATTCATTATACATGTCTGCCACCATTAACTTCAATGATTACTTCTTGTCCATAAATTTCTTCAGTTTGGGCTGGGCGTGGTGACACACACCTTTAATCCCAGCATTCGGGAAGCAGAGGCAGGCTGATCTCTGATTTCCAGGCCAGCCTGGTCTACAAAGTGAGTCCAGGACAGCCAGGGCAATTACACAGAGAAACCCTGTCTCCAAAAAGCAAAAAACAAAACAAAACAAATTTCTTCAGTTTGGGAAGGTGGGCTTTGCTCCTGGTGATTCCTCATCCAGCTCAGCATGATGGTAAAGGAGTGGATTGGCCTGGCCTTGAATTTCTGATCTTCTTGCATCACCTCTTAAATTTTGAGATTCCTCTGGACCACTATAGTTTGTTTTGAAATTTTTAAAAAACATTTTTTAAAGATTGATTGATTGATTTATGTATATGAGTGCTCTTTCTATATATATGCCTACATGCCAGAAGAGGGTGTCAGATTCCAGTATAGATAGTTGTCAACTACCATGTGTTTGCTGGGAATTGAATTCAGGACCTCTGGAAGAGCAAGCAGTGCTCTTAACCGCTGAGCCATCTCTCCAGCCCCAGTCTTGTGGATTTTTTCTGTTTAAAATTTTGTTTCATTTTAAGACAGGGTCTCACTATATATCTCTGGCTGTCTTGGAACTCATAGAGATCTGCGTACCTCTTCCTTGCCGGGATTAAAGATACTTACCACTGAGCCAGGCCTTTGAAATTTCATAGCCTGGATTGTGCTGTATCCCTTTGGTTTTAAGTAGTATGTTCTTCTGTTCCCTGCATTTCTTTCTTTTCTTTTTTTTTTTTAAAGATTTATTTATTGTGTAGACAGCGTTCTGCCTGCATGTATGCCTGCAGGCCAGAAGAGGGCACCAGATCTGATTATAGATGATTGTGAGCCACCATGTGGTTGCTGGGAATTGAACTCAGGACCTTTGGAAGAGTAGCCAGTCCTCTTAACCACTGAGCCATCTATTCCCTGCATTTTCTATCAATTGTAATTATATCAATAAGCTAGATTTAACTTACACTTGGCAGCCATGAGGAGGAGAAAGGAATGAAGGAAAGGAGAAGGAAGTGAGGGAGGGAGGCCCACAAAGATTATCAGTATCCTCTTCAAGGAAATTTCCCTAGTGACCCAGTTCGCTTTCAGTAGGCCCTGCCTTCTAAAGCTTCTATCCCCAGTGATACAGACTGGGAATATTAGGCTTTTAGCACAAGAGCCTTTGGGGATCATCTAGATCCAAACTCTAACGCCTATTATCTTTAAGTTAGAATTCTTTGATCTGAGTATGCCTTGTAGATTGTGTGGTAGCCACTTTAGTTAAAAGATTGACACAGACTTAACTAAAGAAAAAGAAATTTATTAGGAACATTTTGAGTGTCCCAAGAAATGTAACAAAGATGATAAACCATAGGACATGAAGAACTCAAGAATGGTCATATCTAAGGGGCTTAGAACGCAATGTTTTCAGGAGTTTCTTTCTCATCTGAGATGTATTCAGTTCTCTGTTGCTGCAGATTGACAGCAACACTTGAATCTGAATTTATCATCTGAAATTAAAATCTTAGATTTTCTGTTATCACAGAATAAGCCTGACTCCTAGTTCCAAATCCATTTCCACACTGTCTGCTTTAGTGGTCTTCCTTGTAATAACTTACTTTATCTGCTACATCATATGAAAGAAATGGAGTAAAAGACATTCCATACCCTTTATATTCTTGTCTGTTTAATACACATACACAATGCTTTTTCCCATATGGAATATTTTTTTTGTTGGTTTATTTTTTTGTTTTTTGAGACAAGGTTTCTCTGTGTAACAGCTGTGGCTTTTGCCCTGGACTTGCTTTGTAGACCAGGCTGTCCTTGAACTCACCGAGATTCACCTGCCTCTGCCTCCCAAGTGCTGAGATTAAAGCCATGTTGCACCACCGTCCCAAAATAAAATTTTAATTTAATGTATTCTAACTACATGCATCACCAAACAGCTTCATTCTTTTGTAAGATATTATCCAAATTCATATTTAACAAACACATTTAAAGGTTAGTGTTCTCCTTGGTACTGCTGTTAATATTCTTTTATTAACTTTTATTATTTTTAATTATATGTGTGCTGTGTTTGTCTCCTGGAACTGGAGTTACAGGCAATTTTGAGCTACCCAGCATGGATGCTGAGAACCAAACTTTGGTCCTCTGGAAGAGCAGGAAGCCTTGTCCCCAGTCTCTGATGTCCTCTTATGCATAAGTCTGAAAACTGTAAGCTAAAATGCTAAGTGTAATAATTATCTCTGATGTAGCTGATAAGTAGTAGTAGTGGGGTAAAAATTTTATTTTGTTAGATTGGGTTGAGTTTGGTTTTGCAGTATTGAAATTGAACTCAGGGTTTATCTATATGGTAGGCAGGTGCTCTTCCCTTGAATTAACCCACATTTCTGAAATAAACTCTTCCAGGGAAGAAATTAGGTATTATTTTAAAGCTTACACTGATCATGATCTTACTGGATACACTACAGCCAAGTGATATAAGCAGCAAGTTTATTGAGTTTCTTGCAAATAGAGTGAGTGACTTCTTTGTTTAACCATGTAAAGTTTCTCTGTTATGTCAGCTGAGAGATTTTCCTTGGTGTTTTTTTTTTTTTTTAGATTTTTTTTTTTTTTTTGGTCTTACATTGAGATTAACACTAAAGGGAAGCCCTATTTGGAAAGTTCAGGTGAGGTCAGCTGCTCTGTGTTGTCTAGTGTAAGTGTCAGCGGACTGTGGCTACCAGAGCCGGTGTAACCTTTGCCTGTTTTTGTGCATCCTGTGAGGGAAGAACGGCTTTTAGTCTTTTCATTTTGTTTTATGTTTTTAAATAGTAGCAAAGAGTCAAAATGTCATTTGAGAAGAAAATATTTTAGGGAGCTCAAATTTCAGTGTCCATAAATAAGATTGCATTGGAACACAGTCAACCCATTTGTTTATGTATTGTCTGTTGGCTGGGTTTTGCTGTTCCAAGGACAGAGTTGAGTAACTGGCTGTGGACTGCCAAACCTAACATACTATCTGGCTTAAAACGTTTTTGTGATTCTTGCTTTAGCAAATCAAATGGGCTACAATGGATATATGAGAATGGCTTTAATTTAACTTACAAGGTCCCTAGTTTGCTGTAGTGACTATTGGGTTTTGTTTGTAGGATATATTTGTGTTTGTAAAATATAATATATACATGTATATATGCACACTATACACACATATATCATATAATATAATAGATATTTTATATAATATATAATATTAATTATGCCATTTTATACTAAATAGTATATATAACTGTATAGCATAATGGGCATTATTATAGCATATACCATATAAAACAGGGTCTGGCATTGCCTTAGCTGTCTGCTGTATTCTTAGGGTAGGGCCATTCTACACAAGTCTACTTTTAGTACAGCTCTATGAATCAGGAGATGAAATCCAGAAAAACTGAAGTTGAGTCAAGACTAGAAGCTGGTCAGATCATCATGCTAATATTAACTATTTTATTTCTTAGTGCCTTCACCTCCAAATTCTACTGTTTTGTTCACCCTGGGGAATGCCACCACTGTCATCACTTTTTCCAATAAGTTGTCAGTCATCCTTCTGTTTGACTTCTCATATCTGACTGGTATATAAAAGATTCTACTTCCTTAACATAGTTGAATCTGGCCCCTTTTCAAGATTAAGTTAAGTCTTTATTTCTTAACAATCTTTTCTGTTTTTAAAAGTTTATTTTTGTTGGGTGGTGGTGATGCATTCCTTTAATCCCAGCACTTGGGAGGTAGAGGCAGGCAGATCTCTGAGTTCAAGGTTGCCCTGGTCTACAGAGTGAGTTCTAGGATGACCAGGGCTACACAGAGAAACTCTTGTCTTGGGGGAAAAAAAAAAGTTTGTATGTTTTAATTAGCACATTATCTTATCTAAGGCTTATTGAGTTGAGTGAGTTTTGTTTTGAGGTTTTTCCAGACAGGGTTTCTCTGTGTAGCCCTGGCTGTCCTGGAACTCATTTTGTAGGCCACAATGGCCTTGAACTCACAGAGATTCACCTGCCTCTGTCTCCCGAGTGCTGGGATTAATCTTGTGCACCGCCATGTACAGCCATTATTGCAGACAGTTTTGAACTGCTATGTGGGTGCTGGGATTTGAACCTGGGTCCTTTGGAAGAGCAGCTAGTGCTCTTAACCACTGAACCATCTCCCCAGCCCCAGAGATGGATGAGTTTTATGAAGCTTCTGAAGGAAGACTATAGCTTCATACTTCATACTCCCTTGGGGCTTTTTTTTTTTTTTTGCCTTGTTTAGATTTTGTTCTTTATTGTGTTTTGTGCTGTCTCTATGCATTGCACTAATGATGTTGTAGTGGTTTCATCTGGGAAAGATGTTAGATAAAATTGGATTATGACATGGAATATATTATTTATTGCAAGTAGGACAAGTCCAAAGGAACTGTGGCATAGCAGTTAGTGTCATGTTTTTGATATATATGGTGTTGGTCATCTTTGTAGTTAATAAACTTTGAAACAGTTTGTTTCCACAGAGTGTTTCTTACAAACTTTAACAGTGATGCTAGAAACACAGTCAGGCCCTTAATCATAAGTGAACAAAGTGGAGCGCCACAATTCACAGGTGAAACCTCTATAAATTAGTGTTTAACAACAGCTAGCCAGGTGTGGTAATCCCAGTACTCAGGAGGCAGAGGCAGGCGGATCTCCAAGTTTGAGGCCAGCCTGGTCTACAGGGTGAGTCCAAGACAGCCAGGGCTACACAGAGAAAAGCCAAAACAAAGAAAATCCCCCCAAACAAAAAACCTGCCGGTTAGCCAGGCATAGTGATGCATACCTTTAATCCCAATGAATGGAGTCATGCGGATTAGCAGTTCAGGACCATCTTGAGCTATGTGAAACTGTCTCAAAAGAACAAAAAACAGATCAAGAATTACCAGCTAAAGCTGGTTATGGAGGTGTAAGCCTATGATTCCAGCACTGGAGTAGGATGATGGTAAACTTGAGGTCAGCCAAGACTAGCAAGACTGTCACAACACCACAGTGAAAAACCTTAGAAGCTGATATGGTATCAGATGATTGGATTTCCATGAACTAGTATGTAAAGGCTTATAGTTATTATTATTATTGAGACAAAGTTTCTCTTTGTGACAGCTCACAGGCTGTCCTGGAACTCCTATCGTAGACCAGACTGGCCTCGAACTCAGAGATCCACCTGTCTCTGCTTCCTGAATACTGGGATTAAAGTTGTGTGCCACCATGCCTGGCTAAGGCTTACAGTTATTAAACCTGTTTTAATGTAACATTTATGCATGTTACATATTAGTATTGAAATCAAATTTAAAAGTTATGGAACCTAGGGCCGGGAATGTAGCTCAATGATAGATTACTTTCCTAGCTTTTTTTAAAGGTCCTATCTGAAATCCAGCACTGCAAAATAATAAAAATAAAATATAGGGCTGGATATAGTGGTGCAAGCCCTTAATCCCAGCATCCAGGAGACAGAGACAGGTGGATCTTTGGTGTACATAGTGAATTCTAGGACAGCCAAGGTTAAAGACTTTGTTTCAAAAAACATACAATAAAACAAAACAACACATATATAAAATTTTTAAAAACATATATATAAAATCAGTCCTAAAGCTATATATTTCCATAACTAGACATGTTAGTCTAGTTTTTGCAAAATATCATTTGTTACATTATTATTTAAATTTGGGCCTGATTGAATTTTGTTCATGAGTATTTGAATATGTATACTATCTTTAAAAATTATTGAAGTCAGCACTTAAACTCTGGGATATTTCATTTTCACTGAGAATAGTATTCTTCTCTGTAAGATTTCAGAAACAAACTTATTGGTTAGTTCAGGCCCTGGATGTTTTAATTCATACCTTTTTGTATTGCACCTCTGCTCCCCAAACCAATTTTCCAACTTCACGTGGTCCACATACATTCCCTAGGTGTGCCTTTCCTCCCTATGGTTCTTGCATAGGTCTTCACCTACAACTCAAATAACCTTTTATGTGAGTTGTAGGCAAATCTTTTTATTTCCTGCCTCTAATCAGGTTAACTACAACCAAATCTTAAAAATTTGTAATTTCATTTATAAAAGAAAGGTACTTTTATTTTTTAAATTCTTGGTCTAGTATAGTATATGGCTTAGTATATGCACTAAGTAATATGAATGAAGTACAGAGTTAACACTACTTTGTATTAACAGAGCTGAGGCTGGGATGTAACTCAGCTGGTAGAGTGCTTAGCTTGCATCCAGCTGCACATAAACTAGACTTGGTGATGCATGTCTGTAGTCCAAGCATTCCCACAATTTGATAGGTGAAGGCAGGAGGATCAGAAATTCAAGTTTATCCTTAACTACAAATGTAGTTTGAAGCTAACTTGGACTACATGAGACCTTATCTCAAACAAACAAACAGACAAACCGCATCTATCTATCTTTGTGTGTGTTTGTACACATATATGTGTTTATATGTTCAGCTATCCTGGAGAGGTAGCATTTATTTGTATTTGGGATATATTTGAGAACATGGTTTTACATGTTATTTCTTTTTTCCTTTTTTGAGATAGTGTCTTACTATATAGCACTGGCAATCCTGAAACTCATGTAGGCCAGTTTGGGATTAAAGACATGCACTCCCATGCCCAACAAGCATTGGGGGTTAAGGAAAAGTTAAGTAAAATTTGATTATTTATGTCCTTTTTTTGTTTTGCTTTGTTTTTTTTGCTTTTGTTTTTGTTTTCAAGACAGGGTTTCTCTGTGTTCACAAGCCCTGGCTATCCTGGACTCCGTTGGTAGACCTAAAACTCACAGAGATCTGCCTGCCTCTGCCTCCCCAGTGCTAAAATTAAAGGTGTGTGCCACCACACACCTGAGCTTTTTGCTTTTTAAAGACATATCCTAGGCTGGCTTTGAGCTTTCTCATTGATTGTCCTGCCTCTGGTTCCTGAGTGCTGGGATTACAAGTGTGCGCCATCATTTGTGCATGTAATTTTATGTTGATTTTCTATTAGGTATGAACTTTCAGAATAGTTGCCATAAGAACAAAATTTGCAAAATGTTGTTAATGCTTTTATTGAATAATAAAAATTATAGGAAAAAGACTCTCACTTTTATCAAATGTCACCTAGATTCTTAGGAAATGGGAAGTTATGTGTAGATAGAAGAGAAGAGTGACATAGTATTATGAAGCCCAGCCTTTACTCCTGACACATTTTGCCTTTTTGAGACAGTAACACTTCAGTTGTGACATTTATATAAATCACAGTTTCTTTTGAATTTCTGTATGCTAGTCACTGAGTTAAGCATTGGAGGGAAGAAAGTAGAAATTAAAATAACAGCCACATTACTTGTTCTCCAAAGCTTGTGAAATGGGAGTGGATTCCTACTAAGGAGATGTAGTAATAGTCGGGCATGGTGGTGCACGCCTTTAATCCCAGCACTTGGGAGGCAGAGGCGGATCATTGTGAGTTCGAGGCTAGGCCTGGTCTACAAAGCGAGTCCAGGACAGCCAGAGCTGTTACACAGAGAAACCCTGTCTCGAAAAACCAAAAAAAAAAAAAAAAAAAAAAGTAAATATAGTAACTCTACTGGAGGGAAGTGCTAAGTGCCAAATGAAATACAAAGAAATACTTTGGGAATTAAGTGATTTTAGTGACACAGAAGCCTTGGAAGGTTCTTAGAGGAAGTGGGTATTTGGTATTTTGTGGTGCATATATTAGAAACTGGAAGAATGAAGGGCTGCATTCATCTGGGTAAGGAGAATAGTCCGAGTACAGACTATATATGTATGGATGGATCTGAATGTATGTAGGTTATTTTCAGACTCATAATTTTTTTGGAAACCGTTTTTTTTGTATGTTGCCCTGGAACTTACTCTGTAGACCAGGCTGGCCTCAAACTCATAGAAATCCACCTGTTTCTGCCTCCCAAGTGCTGGGATTAAAGGCATTTGCCAGCACCACCCAGCCAGACTTCTAAATTTAAAGAGTTTACAAAATAGGTAAAATTGAACTGTGGATATTTTAAAATCCTACAGTGAGAATTTTGGACTTAGGATTTCTTTTTTTTTTTTTTTTTTGGTTTTTCGAGACAGGGTTTCTCTGTTTAACAGCTCTGGCTGTCCTGGACTCGCTTTGTAGACCAGGTTGGCCTCGAACTCGCAAAGATCCGCCTGCCTCTGCCTCCCAAGTGCTGGGATTAAAGGCGTGCGCCACCACCGCCCGGCTAGGATTTCTTTTTGTTTATTTGTTTGTTTGTTTTTTTCTGAGACAGAGTTTCTCTGTGTATCAGCACTGGGCTGTCCTGTTCTCACTTTGTAGACAGGCTAGCCTCGAACTCACAGAGGTCCGCCTGTCTGTCTGTGCCCACTCCTGTGTGCCATCATGCCTGGCAGGACTTAGGTTTTCTATAGAACTTTTTTGTTTTCAGACAAGGTCTTACTATATACCACAAGCTGGCTAAGAACTTGATCCTCCTGCTTTTACCTCCCAAGTAACTACATGAACATATGTTACAAAAGTCTCAAATGAGACAACCTCTTTTGTTTTGATTTGGCTTTGGTCCTTTTGAGACAAGGTCCCTTTATGTACCTCTGACCGTCTGGTCTGGAATTCTCTATATAAATCTGCCTGCTTCAGCCTGTCCAGTGCTCACATTAAAGATGTGTACCACTATACCAAGCATTATCCTGACCTTTTAAAAAAGAAAAAATACATTTAAATGGTGATGGATGGGATTAAAAGGGTTCAGTAGAGAGAGAAAAGTTGAACTTGCTTCATAGATGGCAGAGATCAGAAGATAGCAAATTTTGGGAGATTATTTTTTGGTAAAAAGAACTATTTTTTGTTGTTGTTCTTTGTAACCAGGAGGAAAGAAGAGAATTGTTTCGGATGATATTTTGAGAACTGATAGGTGATGAGAAGGTATAGTTTCAAATTTTGTTATTGTTGTTTTTTCAAGACAGGGTTTCTCTAGCCCAAGCTGTCCTAGAATTGGCTCTGTAGACCAGGCTGGCCTTGAACTTAGAGGTGCACCTACCTCTTGCGAGGCCTCCTGAGTGCTGGGATTAAAGGCAGTCACCACCACACCTGGTCCCTGTTTTTTGTTTTTAATATTCTTTAAAAATATATAATTGATTTTTATTTTATATGCACTGGTGTTTTGCTTGCATGTATGTCTGTGTGAGGGTGTCAGATCTTGGAGTTACAGACAGTAGTGAGCTGCCATGTGGGTGCTGGGAATTGAACCCAGATCCTCTGGAAGAGCAGCCAGTGCTCCTTACTGGACCATCTTGTTAGCCCTTTTTTTAAAAAAATATTCTGTTTCTTGATCTTTGTCCCATAAGAGGAAGTCATTTGTGGAATAACTTAGGATCAGGGAAATTCATAAGACTCAATGGGATACTTTTTGAAATAGGAAAGAGAAAGACAATGCAACTTTTAGGAAGCTTTGAGAACCTGGTTGAGAATGGTTTATGACGCAAGAAATAGAAATAAAAAATTGAGGTGCAGCAGTCAGATGGCAGAGGCAGGTGGATCCCTGAGTTTGAAGCTAGCCTAGTCTACAGAGTGAGTTCCAGGACAGCAAAATCTATATAGAAAACAGAGAGAGAGAGAGAGAAGAAAATTGAGGTGACACATAGAAATTTGATTAAGAGTGGTCATGGTCTTACAAATCTGCTTTCCCCACACTTGGGAAGTGGAACCAAGAAGATTAGGAGTTCGTGGTAATCCTGAGCTCCATAACCATTTTGAGAACAACCAGGGCTACATGAGATCCCAACTTAAAAACAAAGAAAAGAAAGTTAATTTTTTTTTTCAAGACCTGACGTTTCTCTGTGTAACAGCCTTGGCTGTCCTGGACTCATTTTGTAGACCAGGCTGGCCTTGAACTCACAGAGATCCGTCTGTCTCTGCCTCTCAGGTGCTGAGATTAAAGGTGTGCGCCACCACACCCAGCATCAAATGTTAATTTACGGCTGTGCAGTGGTGGTGCATGCCTTTAATCCCAGCACTTGGGAGGCAGAGGCAGGCAGATCTCTGTGAGTTTGAGGGCAGCCTGGTCTACAGAGGGAGTTCAGGACAGCCAGGGCTACTACACAGAGAAACCCTGTCTTGAAAAACAAAACAAAAAACAACAACAAAAAAAGTTATGTGTTTGTTTGTTTATTTAGAGACAGGGCCTTTCTATATATAGCCCCAGCTATCCTAGAACTATTTTTGCATTGCTGGCTAAACTCAAAGAAATCCACCTGCCTCTGCCTTCAAGTACTGGCATCACTATGTTTGGTCCAACGTATTTTAAACTACTTAAAATTTTTAACTTAAAATTTATAAAAATTGTGAAATTAATGTCATTATTTGTGAAAAAATAAATTATTTCTGATTCATTGAGAATGCGTATTTAGATTTTTATTTTTGCCATGTTTCTTGGATTCTTTTTAATTAAAAAAGATTATTTTGGGGACTAAAGTAATAGCTCAGGGGTTAAGAGTACTGGCTGCTCTTCCAGAGGACCTAGGTTCAATTCTCAGCACCCACATGGCATCTTACAACTGTCTCTAATTCTAGTTCCAGAGGATCCAATGCCCTCCTCTGCTTCACAGGATCCTACAAATGCATGTGGGCACATAAGCTCACACCACCACATACATAAACACATAAAGAGATAAATTGGCCCAGGCATGGTGGCGCATGCCTTTAATCCCAGCACTCGGGAGGCAGAGGCAGGCGGATCTCTGAGTTCAAGGCCAGCCTGGTCTACAGAGTGAGTCCAGGACAGTCATGGATACACAGAGAAACCCTATCTTGAAAAACCTAAAAGAGAGAGAGAGAGAGAGAGAGAGAGAGAGAGAGAGAGAGAGAGAGAAATTATTTTCTTGTAGTTTCATACATGTACACAATGTGTTTGTGTACATAATAGATTCATCCCTGTTGAACTGTTATGGGAAAACACACATAGCATAAAAATGTTACCATTTTAGTTATTTTTTTTTGTATACAATTCATGGTATATTCACAGTGTTGAATAACCATCAACAGTATCCATTTCTATGTAGAAATTCTGACAGACTATAAAATGGTATTTTCCCATTGTCTTTACCATTCTTCTGGTTTCTATGAATTTGTCCATTCTGGGTATCTTATAGTAATTGGAGTTATATAATATGTGTTCACCAGAGTCTGGCTTATTTCACATAGCCTAATATTTTCAGGGATCATCTAGCAGAATTTCATTTACTTTCGTGGCTGAAGGTATTCCACTATATGTATATACCACAGTTTGCTTATCCATTCTGTCTGCTGATGATCTTTTGATTATTGTGAATGATGCTTCTGTGAATGTTGGTGTGCACGGATCTGAGTTTCTGCTTTCATTTTTTAGAGTATATACCTAGAAGTAAAATTACCGCATCATTTGGTAAGTCTCTGTTAAAGATTTTTAAATTAAAAAAATAGTATTTTTAAAAATTTTATGTGTATGGGTATTTTCCTGGATGTATGTATATTTACTACAGTATGTCCCTTATATCCATGGAGGTCAGAAGAGGGATCGGATTCTCTTGACTTGGCATTATGACGGTTATGGATCTATTATGTGAGTTCTGGGTCCTGCAAGAGCAGCTAGTGCTCTTAACCACCTAAGATATATCTTTCTTGGCCTCATATTAAAGTTTTGGTTTTGGTTTTTGATTTTTAGATTTTGTTTACTTCTGTGTGTTCACCTGAGTGTCTGTGCATCATGTGTGTGTGGTACCTGAAAAGGCAAAAAGGGCGTTGGATCCCCTGGGACTGCAGTCACAGACAGTTGTTAGCTGTTGTGTAGATGCTGAGGATTGGACCTGGCTCCTCTGGAAGAGCATCTAATGCTCTTAATGGCTGACTCATATCTCCAGTCCATGTGCAAAAAGTTTTGAGGGATCACTGAACATTTTTTCCTTGGTGGCAGCTCCATTTGTGTATTCTCACAGCAGTACACAAGGAACACTAGTTCCTGTATATCTTACCAACACTGGTGATTTGAGTGAGAGTGGCCTCTATAGGCTCATATATTTGAATATGTTCCCCCAGTTGGTGGAACTGTTTGGGAAGAGTCAGCAGTTATGGCCTTATTGGAGGAGTTGTGTTGTGTCACTGGGGGTGGTCTTCAAGGTTTCAAATGCCCAAACTTTTTCCAGTTAGCAATCTGCCTCCTACTTGTGGATAGAGATAAAAGCTCTCAGCTACTGCTGCAGTCCCATGCCTCCCTTCCTGCTGTCAGAGTGGACTCTAACCTTCTGGAACCATGAACCTAAAACAAAATCTTTCTAGTATAAGTTGTCCTGGTCATGGTGTCCTTCACAGTGTTAGAAAAGTTTCTTAAGACATTTAACTGGGGGCTGGAGGATGGCTCAGCAGTTAAGAGCACTGGCTGCTCTTTCAAATGACCAGAGTTCAAATCCCAGCACCCACATGGCAGTTCACAGCTGTCTGTAATTGCTAGGCATCATGCGCAAGCTTTTTTTTTTTAAAGTTTTATTTATTATGTATACAGCATTCTGCCTGTATGTATGCTTGTAGGACAGAAGAGGGCACCAGATCTCATTATAGATGGTTATGAGCCACCATGTGGTTGCTGGGAATTGAACTCAGGACCTTTGGAAGAGCAGCCAGTGCTCTTAACCTCTGAGCCACCTCTCCAGCCCGGTGCGCAAGCTTTTAATCCCAGAACTTGGGAGGCAGAAGCCAACTGGTCTCTGTGAGTTCAAGGCAAGCTTGGTCTACAAAGTGAGTCCAGGACAGCCTTAGGATACACAGAAAAACCCTGTCTCAAAAAATAAAAAAAAAACGACATTTAACTATTTGCTGTTTTTATTTTTTAAAAAATACTGAACTGGAACCGGGTGTGGTGGTGCATGCCTTTAATCCCAGCACGGGGGAGGCAGAGGCAGGTGGATCTCTGTGAGTTCGAGGTCAGCCTGGTCTACAAAGTGAGTCAAAGACAGCGAAGGATACACAGAGGAAACCCTGTCTCGAAAAACCAAAATAAACAAACAAATAAATAAATTAAATTAAAAATCCTGAGCTGGATTACATCATGCCCAGTTTTTCTTTAAAAAGTTTTATTTTATTTTATTTTATGTATGTACATGTGTAGCTGAGTGTGTGTATTGTAAATGCACTATGCGTGTGCAGTGCCCACAGAGGCCAGAAGAGGGCATTAATAGCCCTAGAATTGTAGCTGTAGGACATTGTGAGCTGCCAGATGTGGGTGCTGGGAACTGAACTCTTCCTCTGCATTAGTAGTAACCACTCAACTACGGAGCCATCTTTCTAGTCCTCAATTTTTTGTTTTATAAAGTTGATGTTTCATGATTCTCACAAGTTTTGTTATATTTTATTTTTGTTTTCATTAGCTTACAAAAATACCTTGTTTCTTTTTAACCCATTTGTTCTTTAGGAATGTGTTAATTGCCACATATTGTGATTTCCTCAAATTTTCTTTGGTTCTTCTAACTTCATTCCAGTGTGGCTAGAGAATATTGTGATTTCCTCAAATTTTCTTTGGTTCTTCTAACTTTATTCCAGTGTGTCTAAAGAATAAACGTTCACTTTTTCTTTAGGTTGTTTTATCGTCTAACATGGAGTTCTGTACTGAAAAATGGTCTGTGTGTATGTGAGAAGAATGTGTGTTTTTTTGTTGAAGTGTTGTTTAGTAACCATTAGATCCAGTTGGTTTATGGAGTGTTAATTCAATATAGCAATTCCTGGGAGACTGTAATATTGTTCTCTTTGTGAACTTTTTGGTTTTTGAGGCAGAGTTTCTCTGTGTAACATAGCGCTGGCTGTCCTGGACTCCCTTTGTAGACCAGGCTGGCCTTGAACTCAGAGATCCACCTGGCTTTGCCTCCTGAGTGCTGGGATCAAAGGCATGCACCACCACGCCTGACTTTTTTGTATGGTTTTTTTTTTTTTTTGGTTTTTCGAGACAGGGTTTCTCTGTGTATCCTTGGCTGTCCTGGACTCACTTTGTAGACCAGGCTGGCCTCGAACTCACAAAGATCTGCCTGCCTCTGCCTCCCAAGTGCTGGGATTAAAGGCATGCGCCACCACCGCCCGGCTTTTGTATGTTTTAAAGGAACCAAATTTCCAGAATTCTCACTACAGGTTCATTGGCCTAAAACCTATCTGTAGAAATAAGGTAATTAAATTATTATTATTATTTTTTTTTTTTTTGGTTTTTCGAGACAGGGTTTCTCTGTTTAACAGCTCTGGCTGTCCTGGACTCGCTTTGTAGACCAGGCTGGCCTCGAACTCGCAAAGATCCTCCTGCCTCTGCCTCCCAAGTGCTGGGATTAAAGGCGTGCGCCACCACCGCCCGGCTCGGTAATTAAATTATTAACCAGTATTTAAATTATAGTTAATTGGTCAGCAGTGTTAATCCTTAACCCGCCATTATAAATGAGCACACAGATGCCTGATGGATTTTAACAAACCTTAGATTGGATTGTGTAATCTTAGCCCATTTAAGCTATTTTATAATTCTTTTCTCCAAATATGACCCCATATATAAATACATCCCCTGGGCTGTTATTCTTAACACTATACTAATGTTCCAGGCCACGTGGATTGAGGTTCTTTTCTCAAACCCATGGCATGTATCCTCCTTCCTGCTCTGACTTCTTCTACCCAAGATGCTCACTATCTGCCCCAGAAGCCTGCAAACCTTTGTCCCGCCTACCTTTCTCTGCTCAATCACAGGTCTTGGCATTTTATTTAAAGCCAGTCAGAAACAGTGATTAGAAAGCAAGGTAACACAGCCTTACTCGGTGTACAGCAATTGGACTCTGGGAGCAGGTTAATTAACATTTTGAATGCATAACATCACCCCATCACTTATCAATAAGATCATGAGGACAGCTGGGGTGGAAATCATCAGTAGAGTGCTTGCTCATCATGCTTAAGCTTGGAGTTTCATTCCCATCACCAAAACCCTAAAAGACCAGAAAAAGTTAAAAAAAAATACTGTTTGTTATATATCAAACAGTATTAAAATAATTCAAGAAATATTCAGAAAAAAAACCATCTTTTTATTTTGTGTTTCTTGTTTTTCAAGTCAGGGTTTCTCTGTGTATCCCTGACTGTCCTGGAACTCACTCTGTAGGCTGGCCTTGAACTCAGAGATCCACTAGCTTCTGCTTTCTGAGTGCATGGGATTAAAAGTGTGTGCCATCACTGTCTGTCTTTTTTGTTTGCTTGGTTGTTTTTTTATGTAAATTAGAATTTAGGAAATTGGTATTTAACATGCCCTATAGACTAACAAAATAACTGTATTTTGTCAGTACCTTAATTGGAGTCCTAATTGAAACTTGATTGTTAATGTAATAACATTTATTAATTTGTTCAAATATGCTAAAGGATATTCTCTTTGGTTTTATCCTCTGACTAAAGTATAAACGCTTTTAGTATTTATTAGAGGAAGATTAAAATTATTTGTATGGTTCTAGAGAGTGCTAAGTACTAGGGAAACTATAGAAAACAGTATTTTTATGTATACTACAGTAGGTTATATATTAGCTACACTAGAATATTATGCACACATAAGAAAAAACCTGAGGGCCAAGGAGCTGGCTCGTCGGGTAAAGTACTTATTCCCAAGCTTGACATTTTAAGGTTAATCTGTGGGACACACACAGGAGGAGAGAACTGACTGCCATGAATTGTCCCCTAACCTCCACATATTTGTCATAGCACATATGTGTGCTTGTGCGTGCACACACACAAATGTAAAAAAATCTTGTATTAGGCCAGGCATGGTGGCCAATACCTTTAATCCCTGTCCAATGTTACAGATATTGTTAAGAACAGACTATTCCCAAAGTTTCCCTTCTGCTGAGGGGTCCCTGATGCTAAGATCTACATTTTTGACTTGAGACAGAAGAAAGCAAAGTTGATGAATTTCTACTTTATGACCACATGGTGTCAGATGAGTATGAACAACTTTCTGTCCCAAAGCCCTGGAGGTTACGTATATTTGTGCCAACAAATATGTAGTAAAGACTTGCAGCAAGGATGACTTTCATATTGGAGTGAGGCTCCACCCTTTCCAGTCATCCATATCAACAAGATGTTGTCCTGTGTTGGGGCTGATAGGCTCCAGACAAGTGTGCGTGGTGCCTTTGGGAAGTTCCAAGGAACAGTGGCCAGGATTCAGATTGATTAGGTCATTGTGTCCATCCACACCAAGCTGCAGAATAAGGAACCTCTTCATAGAGCCAAGTTCAAGATCCCTGGCCACCAGAAGATCCACATCTCAAAGAAGAGCTTCACCAAGTTTAGTAATGCAAATGAATTTGAAGACATGGTCACTGAGAAGTCACTTATTCCTGATGGCTGTGGGGTCAAATACATACCCAGTTGAGATTCCCTGGACAAGTGGAGAGCCTTGCTTGTATTCCCAAGGGCTTCCATAGTGCTCTCCTGTACCCTACCAAATCAGGTTCAATAATAACTCTCATAACCACTCTGAAAAAAAATAAAAGAAAAGAAACAACTGGAACACACATTTGAAACACTTAGAATCTCTATCTCTGTGTCCATTATTCGTGAATGTTTTGCCTGTATGTATGTATGTACATTGTGTGCATGTTTAGTGTCTAAGAAAGCCAAAAGAGATCCCCTGAGCTGGAGTTAAAGACATTTCTGAAACACTGTGTGGGTTCTGGGAACTTAACCTTGAACCTCTGTAAGAACAGCAAGTGCTCTTAACCACAGTCTTCTCTTCAGTCCTAAGAATGTACTGGTTTTACTGCTCATCTTAAATGATAAGTATTTTCCTGGTCCAATTGACTCCTCCTCCTCCTCCTCCTTTCTTCTTTATTTTTTTAATTTTTATTTATTTTTTCCTTCTTTCTTTTTCTTTCTAACTCCTCCTCCTTTCTTTTTCTTTCCTCCTCCTCCTCCTTCTGCTGCTTCTTTTTTAAATGTTTTTTTTGAAGCAGGGTTTCTCTATATAGCCCTGACTGTTCTGTTCTGGACTCACTGTAGAAAAGACTGGCCTTAAACTCACAGATCCACCTGCCTCTGCCTCCCAAGTGCTGGGATTAAAGGCATGCACCACCACTACCCAGTTTGACTTCTGATTTTTTATTTAGTTTCAAATAGGTTCTACAGATATACACTGATTTCCCCCTTTGGTTGGTTTGTCTCTGTGTCTTTGTGTCTCTGTTTCTCTTTTGAAACAAAATCTAGATAGATGTTTAGTCTATATTCAACTTCAAGGAAAGAAGCAGCAGAGGCTCTGCTATTACTTAGCATTGTACAGTTTCTTTCATTGTCTATTCAGACAAAAATCTCTGCTGTTATAGATAAACTATACTCTTGGTTTATTCTACTGACAATATAATACTGTCATGATTGCAGAAATAATATTCCCATTTTTCCCTTTGACCTCAAATACTTTTTTCTTTTTAATAGTTTTCAGTTGCACTTACTAACACATGCTAATTTTAGATTCTATCACTGAAAGCCTCAGTTTCCCATTTATTGAGGCATTAATTGAAATATTAATATGTTTAGAGCAGAAATGTCATTTTTAGGGAATCTAGAACAACAGCAAAGCTGAGGTCAGACTGCCATAAGGATGGACATCAAGGAAACAATGTTTGGGACAAAAAGAAATCAAAATAAGGTAGAGGCAAAGTAGAGAAAATAGCTGGACACGGGTTTGGGTGGTAGATGGGAGCGGGTTTTATGCCGCCAAAGATATTGCCAGCTAGCATTGTAAATAGGAAATATTGAAAAATAGGTTTAAGTAGGAAATCCTTTTCCTCTGAATGTACAAATTTAGCTCACTTTCAGGTAACAGAGTACTTGAAAAATTGTCATATTTAGGGCAGAGGGATTGAAGATTGTCTGCCTAGAATGTGTGAGGCTTTGGGATCAATGTCCAGCACCAAAGAAAAAAAGGGGGGGGGTGTTTTGATGGAGTAGTATTTCTTATATTCTAGCTTTTTTTTTTTTTTTTTTTTTGGTTTTTCAAGACAAGGTTTCTCTGTGTAGCCCTGGCTGTCCTGGACTCACTTTGTAGACCAGGCTGGCCTCGAACTCACAAAGATCCGCCTGCCTCTGCCTCCCAAGTGCTGGGATTAAAGGCATGCGCCACCACTGCCCGGCTGCTAATGTTTTCTTGATGATAATGCTGTTAGTTGTTAAAACCAGTGCCAGAATCCCTCTTGAGCACAAATGCCTGGAGGTTGACAGAAGTTGAAATCTCCATTTGGAGTGTTAAAATTTTTTTGTGTGTGATGTAAAAATTATGCTTCTCCTCATAGCAACATGAACCGTGAAGACCGAAATGTGCTGCGCATGAAAGAACGGGAAAGGCGGAATCAGGAAATTCAACAGGGTGAAGACGCCTTCCCACCTAGCTCTCCTCTCTTTGCTGAGCCATACAAAGTTGTAAGTTGTCTCTCTTTAAATATTTTTTCACCCTACCTACATAACATTTGTGATTTTTAGGCTTTAAGGGTTTTTTTTTTGTTTTTGTTTTTTTGAGACAGGGTTTTTCTGTGTAACAGCCCTGGCTGTCCTGGAACTCCCTTTGTAGACCAGGCTGGCCTCACACTCACAGAGATCCACCTGCCTCTGCCTCCTGAGTGCTGGGATTAATGGCATACACAATCATGGAATTTGAACCCAGGTCCTTTGGAAAAAGAGCCAGTGCTCTTAACCACTGAGCCATCTCTCCAATCCCAGGCTTTAGGTTTTATTTGTATGTGTGTGTGTGTGTGTGTGTGTGTGTGTGTGTGTGTGTGTGTGTGTCTGTCTGTCTGTCTGTCTGTCTGTCTCTCTGTCTGTCTGTGTGTTTCTTTGATGCATACTCTCAGGTCTCTGCAGAGGCCAGAAGAGGGTACCAGATGCCTTGCAGCTGGAGTTACAGGCAGCTTTGAGCCATCCTACATGGGTGCTGGGAACCAAACACAAGTCTTTTGGAAGAGCAGTACATGCTCTTAACCATTGTGCCATCTCTTCAGCCCAGTGCATGCCTTTAATCAAAGGAGATGGAGGCAGACTGGATCTCTGAGTTCAAGGTGAAGCAGAGCAATGTAGAGAAACCGTGTCTCAAAAGAATTTTTTTTTTAGTCAGTGAGTCTACATTATTTACTGTTTATTAGGTATTCTGTATTTGGTTATAACATCAATCAAAAATGACTTCCACAGATGTTGTGTTTCTGTTTCTTGCCTTTGCTTATTTAGTTAACTGTTAGTATGTTGGAATGTTTCTTGTGTATGTTCATCTCTGTTATCATAGATTAAATTCTCTGGTATTTCTTCTAATGTATTTAATCATTATCAGTTACATTGGAGCGTATTGTTGGAGGCATTCAATAAGGGGCTGAAGAGATGGCTAAGCAGTTAAGAGCATCTCATTTGTTCCTTTTGTAGGGGACCCGGGTTCAATTCCTAGCACTCACATGGAGGTTCATAACCATCTATAACTCCGTTTTTAGGAAATCTGATGTCTGATGTCTTGTTCTGACCTCTGCAGACACAGGCACACATGTGTGTAGACAAAACACTCATAAAATGAATAAATGAAATAAATGAATTTTTATTTTTTTTTATTTTTTTTTTTTTTTTATTTTTTTTTTTTTTTGGTTTTTCGAGACAGGGTTTCTCTGAATATCTCTGGCTGTCCTGGACTCGCTTTGTAGACCAGGCTGGCCTCGAACTCACAAAGATCCGCCTGCCTCTGCCTCCCAAGTGCTGGGATTAAAGGCGTGCGCCACCACCGCCCGGCTGAATTTTTATTTTTGTTTGGGTTTTTTTTTTTTTTTTTGAGACAGGGTCTCTTTACATAGCTCTAATTGTCCTGGAACTCACTATGTAGAATAAATCTTTTAAAAAATGAATAAAAGTAAATTGAGTTAATTGCTATTTTAATTTTTTTAATTGTGTTTATTTTGTTTTATTTTATGAGTGTTTATACTTCCTGTATGTCTGTGTACTACATGTGTGCAGTGCTGGAAGAAGCCAGAAGAAGGCATCTGTTTCTCTGGCACTGGAGTTAGAGACACCTGTAAGCCACCATGTCCACATGGAAATTGAACTGTGGTCCTTTGAAAGAGCAGCCAAGTACCCTTAATCACTGAGCCATCTCTCCATACCCAACTGCTATTTTTTTTTTTTTTTTTTTTTTTGGTTTTTCGAGACAGGGTTTCTCTTAATATCTCTGGCTGTCCTGGACTCGCTTTGTAGACCAGGCTGGCCTCGAACTCACAGAGATCCGCCTGCCTCTGCCTCCCAAGTGCTGGGATTAAAGGCGTGCGCCACCACCGCCCAGCTCAACTGCTATTTTTAATTACTATCATTGTCCTTAATTTGAGAAGGACAATTACTAAAGAAGAGTACTAAATAGTAACAATTTCATGACCCTGATGTAGCTTTAGTGGTGACATGTCTTTTTAGCATTTCATTTGCCTTTGTGTTTTATTTCAACAGTTGTTAAAACTTTAAAGGCTTATGCTATGCATAATAGCTCTAGTACTTTTTTTTCTAAGACAGGTTTCTCGTGTAACAGAGCCCTGCTATCCTGGACTCACTCTGTAGACCAGGCTGGCCCTGAACTCACAGAGATCTACCTGCCTCTGCCTCCCATGTGCTGGGATTAAAGGTGTGGCCACCACATCCAGTTAGCTTTAGTACTTATTATGCATTGTGACAGTAATGGCCACTGCTGATTTATAGTATAAGAGATTGATTGAGAGAGCATATTCGATTTTTTTCTTTTCTTTTTTTCTTCTTTCTTTTCCTTTTTGGTTTTTGATTTTTCAAGTCAGGGTTTCTCTTTGTATTCTTGGCTGTCCTGGAACTCACTCTGTAGATTAGGCTGCCTTTGAACTCAGAGATCCATCCATATCTCAACCTCCCAGGTTCCCAGGTGCTGAGACTCAAAGGTATGAACCACCACTCCCCTGTTTGATTTTATTTTTCTTATGAAATATTGACAGTTGAGTTAGAGAGATGGCTCAAGGGTTAAGAACACTTATTGCTCTTGCAAAGGACCTGAGCTCAATTCCTAACACCCACATGATGGTCACAGTCGTCAGTAATGCTAGTTTCAAGGGATCTGATTGCTTATGACCTCTCTCTTCTGACTTGTACACATACATAGTGTACATAAATTCAGAAACAAAACATTGGTTGTAACAACATACTCTTTTGTTTAGTATATATGAAAATATTTATGTACTATATAAAGTCATGTATTTAGAACTTTTAAGGATATTCCAATTGGAAAAGTCATTGACATCATTTATTCAAGTGTAACACAAAGCCTTTAGTAATTTGGGATTGTGGATTAAAACGAAGATTAAAAACTTTGTTGTTTTTTGTTTTTGAGACATGGTTTCTCTGTGTAGCCCTGGTTCTGGAACTTGCTCTGTAGACCAGGCTGGCCTTGAAGTCAGCACTGGGATTAAAGGTGTGCACCAGCACTGCCCAGGTAAAAGCATATTTGGAACAAATCAAGAGAGTTTTCTTCAGAATCTGTGAATCATACTACTATTCATTTCATGATTATAAAGATAATAAATTGCACTTGTCTTCATGTTGATTTTTTTCGGTGAGTTGCTATATGTTTATCTTGATTCCTTAAGAAGATCACAGTTTTGTTTTGTTTTGTTTTGTTTTGTTTTAACACCTGGCTATTACAGTTTTGAACTGCCACGTGGGTGCTGGGATTTATTTTATTTATTTATTTATTTTTGGTTTTTTGAGACAGGGTTTCTCTGTTTAACAGCTCTGGCTGTCCTGGACTCGCTTTGTAGACCAGGCTGGCCTCGAACTCGCAAAGATCCGCCTGCCTCTGCCTCCCAAGTGCTGGGATTAAAGGCGTGCGCCACCACCGCCCGGCTGGGTGCTGGGATTTAAACCCACATCCTTTGGAAGAACAACTAGTGCTCTTAACCGCTGAGCTATCTCTCCAGCCCAATCACAGATTTTTAAACAATCTAAAGTTGTTAATATTATCCAGTTGCAAAATAAATAGTGGTAGTTCAGTTGGGTTTTTTTGTTCATTTGTTTGTTTTGCTTTATTTTCCTTTTTTTATGATAACATCTCCTGTTTTCCAGGCCTAAAACTCACTATGTGGCCAGGGATGACCTGGAACTTGTGATCCTAATGCTGGGAATATGTTACCAAGTCAGTTTACATGTTGATAGGGATTAAAGTCAGGGCTTCATGTATATGTCATGTAAGCACTCTACCCACTGAGCTACATCACCAGCCCTTGTTCTTTAGCTGCTGCTCGGCTGCATAGTTATTTTCATATACTTTGTGAGGTTTTTTTTTTTTCAGATATGTTTCACTATGAGAAATACATTTGTGAACTGAGAGTATGTGGTAGAATCAGTGGTAGAGTGCTCACCTAGCAAGTGAGAGACTCTGGTAGGGTGATCTAAAACCTGCTTGTATTCTCTTACTAATTGGTTGCCACCTCGATGACCACATTGTCACATATACTTGTCTTTGTTGTGTAACCTTGCTTTACCTAATTTAAAGTTGATTGGTTAAATAAAGTGCCTGCAGCCTGGATGGGTAGAAGAGAGGTGAGTGGGGAGGTTTGAGGGCTTTTGGAGCAGGGAAAAACATCAAGGAGGAGAGAAAGAGAAGGCAGATGTCATGGGTAAGGTAAGCAAAAGCCCACATGGCCATGAGGGGTTGGCTTTGAGGATCAGCATGGCATGAAGAGAAGAACTGTGGTCCCGGTGCAGCTGCCACCACTGCAGCTGAAGTCAAAGCAGCTGAGGCAGCAATTCATCAGGGTGGTCCACCCCCTCCTCTTCCCCAGTGTCAGTAAGGGCCCTGAGCAGCGTGCCACAAAAGTATACTGGTGGGCTGCTGGCAAGGGAGCTGTCCTGCCTGTCAGCCTGCTGCTGACTAGGGCAGCAGTACACCAAGACAACATCTTTCCTGCCACAGACGGAAGTGTCCAGGTCTCCACCTGAGGAGCCCCCGTAGCCAGGCCCCACTGTTTCAAGTTTTGCCTCTGGGCTCCCTACATCTTTCCCTGGGTGTCTCCTTCAGCCTTTCAACTACCCTGGGTACTCCAGGGGGTTAAGGAAAACACTGTTTAGCTGAAGCCAGCAGCACAGGAGTCTTGGTCTTCAATTAGAGCCTCAGCTGACAAAGAGGCCTGTGCTCCCGTGGCCATCTCTGTGGCAACATTGTGTATAATGTAACCATACTCCCGGGGAAGCTGGGAGTTTCAGCCAGGACTAGGAGTCTGACCCTTTAGTACCAATTCACAGTTTAGTTAAGGAAGTTCAAGTTTGTGTTAATCCCTTAGGTTTAAGTTAATAGGCCCTTCCCCCACACCTGTTAGAATGGCAGTTTCAGTCTCTAACAGTCCCAGCTCCTCGGTTGGTATCCTCCCACATTTGTCCTAATTTCAGGTGAATAAAATCTCACCAATCCCTTAGCTTCCCCAAGCTCAGGACTTGAAGGCCCACCAACCCTCATTTTGGAAATTCCTGCCCTAGACAGCCTCCCCCGACCAAATCCTATATAAAGCCTGAGATTTCTCCATTCCCTGCTGTCTTCTCCCGGGAACAGAAGGCCTTGGACTTGTTCCCCACCCTCCAATAAAATCTTTTTATGAGATTTACTGCTTGCTGAGACTCCATCATTCGTCCTGGGGAAGAAGCCAAGGAGCAGAGAAGCAGACACACCTCTGGGGCCTAACCCCTCCCCCTCTCCTCAGCTCAGCTGGGGGGTGAGGCAACTCATTCCTGTGAGCTGCCACATCTCTGGGTTGGAGAAGAAGACTCTCAGAGCTGTGTGGTTCCTGGCTCTGGAGAGAGCCCCAGGACACCCTCCTCAAAGATGTAACACTTTCACTGGGGATAGATACCCGCCCCCCTCAGAGCTATGTGGTTCCTGAGCCTCAGGATACCTACCCATTTCCCCTGCAGGCCAAAGTACTAACATTTGGTGCACCCCTCACGGGGGAGGGGAGACAGGCCACAGGGCTAGCAAGCACCCTGATGGAAACATACAAGTATTTTTGGGGGCTTGGACTGGGAAGTAGATAGCTAGCTTACAGGTTTAAATTCTGCCCAGACCCAGTGCTTAGGCTAAACTAAAATCCAACAAGGGTCTGTGTGTGTTCATTTATAAGTGGTGAGTTTAGCTAGGCATGGTAGCTCACGCCTTTAATCCCAGCACTCAAAACCCCAAGTAAGTGGTAGGTTCAGGATTAACTCTGCCACCTTGTTTTGTTTTGTTTTTCCAGATAGTTTTTCTCTGTGTAGTTTTGGCTGTCCTGGAACGCACTCTGTAGACCAGGCTGGCCTGGAACTCCCAGAGATTAAAGGCATGTGCTACCACCACCTGACTTCTACTGCCTTATTAATCATTGATAAATAATAAATTTTTATCTACAAGGGTCTTGATTTTTGTTGTTTTTTTGGTGTGTGTGTTTGGTATTTATTTTTAGATGTTAACTTTAATATAAAAAATGAGATCTATCTTAAAAACACCTCTTCTGGACTGGAGAGGTGGCTCAGTGGTTAAGAGCACTGACTGTTCTTCCAGAGGATCCAGGTTCGATTCCCAGCACCCACATGGCAACTCACAACACTCTGTAACTCCTGTTCCTGGGGACTCGGCACCTTCAATAAAAATAAATTTTAAAAAAATTAAAAAAGAAAAACACCTCTTCTGTCTGAGGGTCATAAAGTTGAAAGAATATTTTGTTCCACATTACACTAACAGTACATTTTTCTTTTTGTGTTTTTAGACTAGCAAAGAAGACAAGTTGTCAAGTCGTATTCAGAGCATGCTTGGGAACTACGATGAGATGAAGGATTACATAGGGGACAGGTGTACACCGAAGCTTGCTGCAATCCCCAAGCCTGCAGCACCGACGACAACAGACGAGAGAGCGAACCCAGATTGTTTTGATCAGAGGCATGGAGGCTCTCATCAGAGTAGCAAATGGACCCCCGTAGGACCTGCGCCCAGCACTTCCCAGTCTCAGAAACGGCCCTCTGGCTTGCAGGGTGGACACAGTAGTCAGCGGACCAGTGCAGGTGGCAGTGGCAGTACTAGTAGTGGCCAGAGGCATGACCGTGACTTATACAGCAGTAGCCGGAAGAAAGGGCAGCATGGGTCAGAGCACTCCAAATCACGATCCTCAAGCCCTGGAAAAGCCCAGGCTGTTTGTTCACTAAGTTCTAGTCATTCCAGGTCTCATGGGAATGACCACCATATCAAGGAACAACAGCGTTCCAAATCACCTCGGGACCCTGATGCCAATTGGGATTCTCCTTCCCGGGTACCGTTTTCAAGTGGACAGCATTCAAATCAGTCTTTCCCACCTTCTTTGATGTCAAAATCTAGTTCAATGTTACAGAAACCCACTGCCTATGTGCGGCCCATGGATGGACAGGAGTCTGTGGAACCAAAGCTGTCCTCTGAACACTACAGCAGCCAGCCTCATAGTAATAACATGACTGAGCTGAAGTCCAGCAGCAAAGCACATCTCACCAAGCTGAAAATACCTTCTCGACCTTTGGATGTAAGTCTCACACTTAGTGTGTTTAACATTGTGTCTGGGTAAAGTAATTCGTAGATGTTTCAGTGAATTGGAACTGTCTTTTTGCCTCTGTAGTTACAAAATATAAAAATGAAAAAGTTTAAGAAAAAGTTTAAAGAACAACTTGGGGGTTGACCCCATAGTAGATCCATAGAACTATGCACTTCCCCTCTTGGATAATAGAGAAAATATCATTCATAGCTTTTCAATTATTAAGATAAGTCAAATTATACACTAAAAGTAAAATTTAACAATAGCTTACACATCATCCTTTTGGTTTTATGTGATGGTATAGCTTGTATTTTTTTTTCCTAATGAAAGGCACATGAGGAAGTGTCCACTTTATTAGACAAACAGCTGATTTGCAGACCTCAAACCCCCCCAACAAGAACACTACACATACCACTAAAGGCCAGCATAAGACACCTGCTCCCTATAGGACCCTGTCCCTGGGATGGGTGAGGCACGGGGAGTGAACTGGCCTCAGCTTGTTTCTTTTTACTTAAAATGACCTTTATTTTTATCGTGTTCCAGATAAATGCAGGTCACAGATTATGGTGACAAATGTTGGGACCTTTGTTTTTTTTTTTTTTTTTTTGGTTTTTTGAGACAGGGTTTCTCTTTGTAACTGCCTTGGCTGTCCTGGACTCACTTTGTAGACCAGGCTGGCCTTGAACTTCACAGAGATCTGCCTGCCTCTGCCTCCCGAGTGCTGGGATTAAAGGCATGTGCCACCACACTGGGCACGTTGGGATTTTTGAGTCTACAGAAATGATAATGTTGTGTGGTTATGATGCTGCCTTCCTTTACTCACAGCTGAAGAGCTGAGACAGCTGATATAACTGTCTACAAAAGTTAATATTCAAAATAGCCAAAGAACTAAACTGGAAATTATCTTCTTTATTAACATATACTAAATTGTCAGAATAACAGGTTTCAGTAAAATACTGTTATATAGGCAAGATTGAGTTTATTTTATTATTTTGTATGTGTCACCTGCATGTATATCTATGTACTTTGTGTATCCTGGTGTCCATAGAGGACAAAAATGGTCCTCAGATCCCCTGGAGCTGGAGTTATGGTTGTTGTGAGCTACCATGTGACTGCTAGGAATCAAACCTGGATCCTCTTGAAGAACAGCCAGTACTCTTAACCACTGAGACATTTCCCCAGCCCTTCAAGGTTTATCTTCTAATGTAGTTTATACAATAAAAAAAGTTAAAAAAAAAGGACAAAAGGCATAGCTCAGATTTCAGAATGGCAGAAGGAGGAATCAAAGTTCCAGAAAATGTTTGAGAACATTTCGGAATCTTGAGCCAGCAAGGTTTAGTATAAACACTCAGTGGATTAAGTATAAACCTGATGACTTGAGTTCAGTCCCCAGATCCTATAGTGGAGAAAGACAACCAATTCCTGAGAGTTGTTCTCTGGGCCCCTCCCCCACGTTAGACCCTTGCATACACACCCATATATCATACAGACATACAATACTATAATTAGATAAAAAAGAATCTTTGTGGCCTGAAGAGATGGCTCAGTGGTTGGGAGCACTTGCTGCTCTTACAGAGAAATTGAATTGCTTCCCAACACTCAGAGAAGTGATAACTTGTTCTTTCAAACACATCGTCTTTGGAACTAGATTTGAGTTTAATTTTCTGATTTTTATTTATGCCTTACAATTATCAGTTTGCCTTCTACAGTTTATGAAATGCTATGTAAAAATGTGTAGTGTGGCCCATGTCACTAATTTTTTCTTCTTTTTGGTGTTTTTTCAAGACAAGGTTTCTCTGTGTAGCCCTGGCTGTCCTGAACTGACTTTGTAGACCATTCTGGCCTCAAACTCACAGAGAACCACCTACCTCAGCCTCCCAAATGCTGGGATTAAAGGAGTGTACCACCTTGCACAGCATCACTAATCTTTTAAAGTTCATTTTACTTTGTTTATGTGGAATTATGTCTCCATTTCATGTTACATTTTGTATATGAATAACTTTTAAAATTTTTAGGAAATGATTACCTAAAATAATTATATTAAAGAAATTGTAGAGGTTGGAGAGATGGTTCAAGGCCTAAGAGCACAGACTGTTCTTCTGAAGGATCTGAATTCCTTCTTCAATTCCCAACACCATATAGTGGCTCACAGTTGTCTCTAACTCTAGTTTCAGGGGATCAGGTTCTCTCTTATGGCTTCCATAGGCACTAGGCCCTCATGTAGTATGCACTGAGCTGCATACATGCAAAGTACCTAGATATATAAAATAAAAATGAATAAATCTGAATCCTAGAAAGAGGACTCTGGTTAAGAGCACTGGCTGCTGTTCTTCTAAGAAAAAGGACTCAGGCTCTATTCCTAGCATCTACACAAGGATTCACAACTCTAGTTCCAGAGAATCTAGTGCCCTCCTCTGGCTTCTGCAGAACCAGGCAAGTATATAACACACACACACACACACACACACACACATGAGTGTGTGTGTGTGTATTTTTCAGATAAAAAAATTACATGAATTACATGCATAAAATAAAAATAAATAAATCTTTTAAAAAGTTAAGCCAGGAGTGATATCACATGCCTTTAATCCCAGCACTTGAGAGGCAGAGGCAGCTGAATCTCTGAGTTCAAGGCCAGCCTGATCTACAAAGCTTTTAAATTTTTTTAAATTTAAAAACGTTTTTAAAATAGGGACAACCAGGGTTATTACACAGAGAAACCCTGACTCTAAAAAACTTTTTTTTTTTATAGGGAAGCTATTTCAAAAATTCTAGTTAGTGTTCTGACTTAAAATAATAGGATCATAAGTCCTCAAATTTTGTGTAATTTCTAATAATGTTTTAATATGTTTAATAAATACTAAAAATATAGCAACAAATTATTTGAAATCTAATGTTTGTTTCTTTTTCTCTTAAGGCATCAGTTTCTGGTGATGTAAGCTGTGTGGATGAAATACTTAAAGTAAGTTTCTTTTTAATTGTTTTGATCTGTTATTTAATTATGATGCTTGTATTACCAACTCTGTTTCGTATTCTTTTTTTTTTCATATTCTTAATTCTTAACACAAATTGCTTATATGTGTAACTTGATTATGTCATGTCCATTATAAATAACTGACTTCTGAAGTTCTAGTCACATGCTTTGTTTGCTGTTTGTAAGTAAAATAAATTCCAGTTTTTGCTTTGAAAAGATGAAGAAACAAATTATAACTGCATTTCTTTAGGCTTATCAGCTAATAATTTAAAGGATGGAAAATCTTAGTAGTTACTAAGCTGTTGTTGACAGTAGTTTGGTTTGCAACTCACCTTTACATTCTGGTCAGGAACTATAATAAAGCTATCCTTTGAGTATTGATGTGGAGTGTTTATTAGACACACTTAAAAAATCTACCATGGAGGGGGGAAAATCTACCATCACCAAAAATGTACATTCCTCTGCTGGAAAAGAGGAAAGACGAACCGGGCGTGGTGGCACACGCCTTTAATCCCAGGACTTGGGAGGCAGAGGCAGGCAGATCTCTGTGAGTTCAAGTCCAGCCTGGTCTACAAAGTGAGTCCAGGACAGCCAGGGCTACACAGAAAAACCCTGTCTCGAAAAAACCAAAGAAAAAAAGAAGGAAAGACGATGAGTTAGTGAGTGAGGGACAATGACTACTTTTTGCTCCAAAGAGAAAAATATCAGTTACATATGACTTTTACTGTTTTTTGGAAGCTATTGAATTATTGTCTAAACTTGGACTTTATAACATATTCCTCTGAGACCACCTGTCTCAGCCTGTTTCCTGTAACCTGTTCCCACCGTTTACTCTCCCATTCCTTTAGCGGCTATAATCTCCCTTTACCATTTTGCTGTACCTGTTTTTCTTAATGTCCTTCTTTTGTCTTCTGCCTGGGGTGTAATGTACATAAGAAATCATATTCTTACTTTCTTTACTGTCTCTGCTGTTTGAGAGTTTTACATTTTTCCTTTAGGATTTTTCTTCCCTCTGTGCTTTGTTTGATTTCTTATCTATATTTCCCACCTCTTTTGATAGTGTTGTGACTTCTCTTATCTTTTTCTAGCCTCCTCTTCTTCTTTTTCCACTCTTACTTCATCCACCATGCTTAGTTTTAACATACACTAGCTATTCAGTCTTTCTCTCTTCCTTGGTCTCCTTTAGGTTTTAGTTTATGCTTCTTAGTTCTCTCCTCTCAATCCATTCGTCACATATTCTGTTTAATTACAAAACTAGGCTTAGACTTAAAATTTCTTTGAAAATGTTCATTCTTTCCATTTCTGTCAACTTTAACTTCAGTAGTTTAAAAAATACTCACTTGGGCCAGTGAGATGGCTCAGCAGGAAAAAGTGCTTTACATAGAAGCCTGATGACCTGAATTTAGTCCTCCAGAAGAACCACAATGGAGAGAGGACTAACTCCCAAAAGTTATCTTCTGACCTTCACATGATACTCTTTGACAATGAATGTGTGTGTGGCTGCATGCCCACTTAGCAGTAGTAGTTTTTTTTTCTTTTTTTTTTTTTGTTTTTTCCAAGGCAGGGTTTCTCTGTGTAATAGCCCTGGCTATCCTGGAACTCACTTTGTGGACCAGGCTAGCCTCAAACTCACAGATCCACTTTGCCTCTGCCTCCCGAGAGCTAGATTTAAGGCATGCACCACCACTCCTGGCAATTAGAGTTTCAAACTGCCATGTGAGTGTATTTGAACGTGGGTCCTTTGGAAGAAACAACCAGTGATCTTAACCGCTGAGCCATCTCTCCAGCCCTGGCTGTCCTGGAACTTGCTCTGTAGACTAGGCTAGCCTGTAACACAGATCCTCCTCCCTCTGTTTCCCAAGCGTTGGGATTAAATGTGTGCACTGTTGCTCACATAGTAGTAGAAATTAGAAATAATGAGGACTCAACATTTATAAGCATGGACAATGGATTAAGAGGGAAGAACTAAACCTTATGACAGTCTTAATTATGTTTCTGCTTTTTTTAAGGTTTATTTATTATATTTATATTGTATATATACATATTGTGTGTGTGTGTGTATATATATATATACACACACACACACACATATACATATATATATATATATATGATCTGCATGTACCCCTGCATGCCAGAAGAGGGCATCAGATTCCAGTAATGATGGTTGTGAGCCACCATGTGGTTGCTGGGAATTGAACTCCAGAACTCTGAAAGAGCAGACAGTGCTCTTAACCACTGAGCCATCTCTCCAGCCTTTGCTGCTGCTTTTAAAATCTTCCAGCTGTCTTTTTTATATTGTTTCAAGTCTTTACTATACTATAGTCCCGGGCCTTCATAATGACTTTTTTGCTAGAAGTATGCAGTGGCTCTTTTATTTGAGACAGGGCGTCTCTGTGTAGCCCTGGCTGTCCTGTCCTGGACTCACTTTGTAGACCAGGCTGGTCTTGAACTTGCAGAGATCTGCCTGCCTCTGCCTCCCTAGTGCTGGGATTAAAGGTGTGCGCTATACCACGCCCAGCAGCAGTGGCTCTTTTTTAAGAGAAACTGAAATGATTAAGGCCGTTGTTCAAAGGAATAATTTAACATTGCAAACATCCTGTAGCCAGTCCTCAGCTTTCCTGGTGGTGACTGACCACTTTTGCCAAACCAGTTTTCCTAAACCATACATTTTCTTTTTTAAAAATAGGTTATCTTTTTTTTTCTTTTCATGACAAGGTTTCTGTCTGTGTAGCCCTGGCTGTCCTAGAGCTTACTTTGTAGACCAGGCTAGTCTCGAACTGAGAGATCCACCATCCACATGCCTCTGCCTTGCAAGTGTTGGGATTAAAGGCATGTGCCACCATGCCAAGCTTAAAGTAGACTTTCTTGTAGTGGAGGCTGGCAATTCCATACTGGGTTTTATTACTTTCTTAAAGTAAAATTTCTTGAACATTCTGTCCTTTCTCTGGAATAGTACATACATAGTTGTCTTCTATGGAATCCCAGGGAAACCTTTCTTCCTGTGTCAGGGCATAGTGAAACTCTGCACCTTCAATTTCATAGAGCATGCTCTCTCTCCTTTTCTCTCTCTCTCTCCTTATTTAATGAGTGTCCTGCCTGCATGCATTCCTGTGCACTGTGTGTCCATTGCCCAAAGAGGTCAGAAGGGGCTGTCAGGTCCCCTGGAGCTGGAGTTGCAGACAGTTGTTAGTTTTCATATAGGTAGGTGTTGGGAATCAAACCAGCCAGTGCTCTTAACCACTGAGCCATCTCTTCAGCCTCAAGCATTCACTTTTTTTGAGACATACACATACATAAAACACAGTGCTCCTGTGTGTGTATTTTGTTGTTGTTTGTTTTTTTGTTTGGCCTGTCATTCATTTGGTTGGTTGTGTGTTTGTGTGTGTGTGTGTGTGTGTGTGTGTGTGTGTGTGTGTGTGTGTGTTTTCTAAGGACGTACACCTTTCCCCTGAAGTTTTAGCAGTATATGGAACTTTAGTGCCTGGAGGACTTTCTTTGTCTCTCTTTGTTCTTACTAAACATTTAGTGTACAGTTTCTATGTATGAACTTGGCATATGGCCTTGAATGTTTTAGTGCTCAGCCAGGGTGATTGTTGAAAGAATTAGTAGTTGAGTGTATTTTGGTTTTTGATTTCTGAAATGTCAGTACTAAAAACCTGAGGTGCAGCAGTTTCCATGTTCCTTTCATAGGTTTTTGTTTCCATTCAACTTGTAATCATACTGTTTCTAGGAATTCTATTATGAATGTAAGGAAAATTCTGTCTAAAAATAATGTTTATTTTAAAAATTCACTTGTCAGTTGTTCACCTCTTATGTGTCAAGTGCTAGTGATGTGGCAGTGACATGAGTTGTGCTGTCTAAGCTGACCTTCTAGAGTTGGGTGTAGGAAATACAGGTATTTTAAGAGGATAGGAGCAATTACATGCAAATGACTGGTGCTTTGTTGTTGTTTTTCTTCACCTTTTATTAGTTCTTTGAGAATTCTGTATAATGTACTTTGATCTCGCTCACCTCCTGACTTCTTGCAGCTCCACTATCTCTTTCCTATCCACCCAACTTTATCTCCTTTTTGTTTTTCCCAGCAAGTCCAGTCTGTGCTGCCCATATCCCGTGGATAGTCCAGTCTGTGCTGCCCATATCCCTTGGATAGTCCAGTCTGTGCTGCCCATATCC
>CAJQZJ010032020.1:3843272-3855774 GCA_907164525.1 Lophiomys imhausi
ATATATATATATATATATATATATATATATATATATATATATATATAATGGATCTAATTTTCTTTAAGTTGCTTTGGTTGGGGCTGGAGAGATGGCTCAGAGGTTAAGAGCACTTCTGCTGGCTGCTCTTCCAGAGGTCCTGAGTTCAATTCCCAGCAACCACATGGTGGCTCACAACCATCTATAATGAGATCTGGTGCCCTCTTCTGGCCTGCAGGCATAATGCAGACAGAACACTACACATAATAAATAAATAAATCTTTTTAAAAAAAAAAGTTGCTTTGGTTAGGTATTTTCTCACAGCAACAAGAAAAGTTACCAAGGGGATGGGAATGTAGAGGCCCTGGGTTCTGTTCCTTAGCTCTGTGAAAGAAAGAAAGATAGAAAGGAAGGAAGGAAGAAGGGAGGGAGGGAGGGAGGAGAAAGGAAAGAGAGAGAGAGAGAGATATCACCAATATGCTTAACAAAGATAAAATAAAACCATCTGGGCGTAGTGGTGCATGTCTTTAATCCCAGGACTTGGGAGGCAAATGGCAGGTGAATCTCTGTGAGTTTGAGACTAGCCTAGTCTACAAAGTGAGTTCCAGGACAGCCAGGACTACACAGAGAAACCCTGTTTTAAAAAGCCAAAAAAGAAAAGAAAAGAAATAGGAAAACAAAAAAAAAAACAATAGTTTTAGGTAAAGGTGTTTGCCACCAAGTCTGATAACCTGAGTTTGATTCCTGAGACCTACATGGTAGAAGAAGAAAACTGATTTCCACAAGTTGTCTTCTCTCTCTTTTTTGAGAGAGGGTTTCTTTGTGTAGCCCTGCTATCCTGGTACTTACTCCGTAGAGCAAGTTGGCTTTGAACTCACAAGAGATCTGCCTGCCTCTGCCTCCAAGTACTGGGATTAAAGGTGTGTGCCACCACCTAGCTCACAAATTGCCCTCTTATCTCTACTTGTGTAACATGGTTTGCATAAAAGAATTAAAATGTAATGATAATTTTTAAAAAGGACTGTGGGGATTTGTGCCTTGTTTTTACTAAAGACTTTGAATTTTTCCCCTTGCTAGAGGGTTGCCCACCCTACAGGTTTTCATTTCTCTGCATTCTCATCTCTACTGCTGTGGTCTAAGATAGCATTATCCCTTCTTTGGACTGTGATTATAACACTGTAAAAGGTCTACTTCGGAGCCCTTCTGGCATTATTGCTTAGAACCAATAGGATGATATAAAGAACCCAGGTTCCTGATTAAACACTGTCAGAGTGTCTTAATGAGCTTGGTGCAAACATCCAACCTTTGTGTTCACTGACAAGATCTCAGATCAACTGGGTCTTCTGTTGGCTTCTTCAGCATTCTCTCCAAATTCGCTTGTCTTCTCTTGTTTCTCATGCCAGTCCCAACCAACTGTCCATTCTCAGAACACAAGTTTCTCTTTACCTCAGGCCTCTGTCTGGGGTCCCTGCTTATTGTTGCTCATTTTTTGTATCTGTGTCTAGGTGCTGCAACTTTAGCTTTGCAAGAGCAACTACACAGTAGCTTCTTATCTATAACTATTGTACTCAGAATATGTGTGCATGTGTGTAGGTCAGAGACGGTTTTATCTATCGTCTGTCTGTCTGTCTGTTTATCCACTGAGACAGGGTCTCAATATAACTATAGCTAGTCTGGAACTTTCTATGTAGAGTTGGGTGGCCTGGAACTCAAAGCCTTTGCTTCTAGAGCACTGAGATTAAAGGTGTGTGCCACCATACTATTTCTTCCTGAATGAATTTTGGTAGTTTGTATCTTTCAAAGAGTTTTTCTATCTTTTTTTCTTTTTCTTTTTCTATTCTCTTCCCTCTTCCTCTACTCCCCTCCCCTCTTTCTCTTTTATTGAGATAAGGTTTCTTATATCCCAGTCTGCCTTCAACTTGGTATGTAGCTGAGAATAACATAGAACTCCTGACCATTGTGCCTCCACCCTTGAGAGCTGGAGTTACAGTCATTACTGACATAAATCACCATGCCTGGCTTTGTATGAAGCTAGTATGGAACCCAGGACTTCTGGATTTTAGACAGGCTCTCTACTAACTGAGCTCTGTTCCTGGCATTCCATTCTGTGTATTAATTGTGAATGATGCCAGTAAACTTGACATAAGTTTTCATAATACCCTCACTTACTTAGTATCTTAAATTTTCTTGATGTTGACAGTTCTTTTTTGATAGCTGTTTCTACAGGGCATGTAGTTTGCTTTTTTAATCTCATCAATTTTCCCTAGTTTTCTTTTTTTTCCATTTATGTCCTTAATTTTTTATGCTTTTTCTTCTGCTTCCACTTAACTTTTTTTTTTTTTTGGAGACAGGATTTCTCTCTGTAACAGAGCCCTGGCTGTCCTGCACTCTCTTTGTAGACCAGGCTGGCCTTAAACTCACAGAGATCTGCCTGCCTCTGCCTCCCTAGTGCTGGGATTAAAGGTGTGCGCCACCACACCTGGCTACTTAGTATTCTTTTTTTTTTTTCCAGCCAGGCATGGAGGCAGAGGCAGGCAGATCTCAGTGAGTTTGAGGCCATCCTGGTCTACAAAGTGAGTCCAGGACAGCCAGGGCTGTTACAAAGAGAAATCTGTCATAAAAAAATATACTTTTAAACAAAGCATTACAAATTTCAATATTATATTTTTTAATTATTTCTTTTTTATGGTTTAGTTTCAATTTTTTTAATGTTTTATAGTTCTCAAGTATTTGGAAGATTTTTCCACATGTTATTGATTTGGGAATTATTTCCATTTGGATCAGAAAGCATACTTGATATGACTTGAATCATTTTATAATTAATAAAACTTTATGGCCCAGAATATTTTATTTTTGTAAATATTTGCTGCATACTTGAAAAGAATATGTTTTTCTTTTGCTGTGTAGAGTATTCCATGTGTGCCAAACCACGTTGGTTCAGAGTATAAGGCAAGTGCTGTGTGTTATTTTGTCAGTAGCTGTGGGCCAGGAGCTAGAGGACAGCTCTGTGCTTCTGCCTGCAGCAGCCTCAGTTCTTTTCCATGACTTGTATTCAAGTGAGGCTGAGATTGGTTTGTCTGTTTTGTCTCAGAAAAGAATTTCAGTACAATTTAGAATGGAGCAGAGCTGGCGAGCATTAGGGAGAAGTTTGGTTTTTGTTTTTTTTTGCTTTTTCGAGACAGGGTTTGTTTCTCTGTGTAGCCCTGGCTGTCCTGGACTTACTCTGTAGACCAGGCTGGCCTCGAACTCACAGAGATCTGCCTGCCTCTGCCTCCAGAGTGCTGGGATTAAAGATGTGTGCCATTATGCCTGGCTAGGGAGAAGTTTGTTTGTTTTTAATTTATTTACTTATTTTATGTGCATTGATGTTTTATCTGCGTGTATGTCTGTGTGAGGGTGTCAGATCTTAAGAGTTACAGACAGCTGTGAGCTGTCATGTGGGTGTTGGGGTTTGAGCCTGTTTGGAAAAACAGTCAGTGATCTTAATTGCTGAGCCATCTCTACTGCCCCTCGGGAGAAGTGTTTTTTGTTTTTTTACTTTTTCCAGACAGGGTTTCTCTCTGTGTAACAGTACTGGCTGTCCTGGACTCACATTGTAGACCATGCTAACCTCAAACTCACAGAGATCCTCCTGCCTCTGCCTCCCAAGTGCTGGGATTAAAGGTGTGCACCTTGACACCCAGCGAGAAGTTTTTAAGTAGACTCAAGCATACACATTAGGGAGAGGGAGATCCACTCAGGAAAAGTAGGGAAATATCCAAGAGCGTGACTGTAGGCTTCTAAAGAGTCTCCTGTAAGCTTACATTAGTGCATTACTGCAAAATACAGAAGCTGTGTTTTGCACTTTGGCAGCTTCTAGCATTGCCCTAGGGGTTACTAAGGAGCCTGAGTGAGATCATAGAGGAGCCTGGTGATGGGTAGGATTCAGTTGATAGGTAAATCCTAGGTCACAAAGGTCATACAGGGAATTATGGGAGGTTTGTTACAGACTGAAGTGTACAGACTTGTTTGTGAGGTTTCTAGAAAATTTCAAGTTCAATCTGTGAAAAGAGTAGGGCCACACTCAGAAGTCATGTATGCTCAGGCCTTAAAAATGGTTCATTGTGCTGGGCGGTGGTGACACACTTTAGTCCTACCACTCGGGAGGCAGACACAAGAGGAACTCTGGGATTTTGAGGCTAGCCTGGTCTACAGAGTGAGTTCCCGGACATCTAGGGGTATGCAGAGAAACCCTATCAAAAAATAAATAAATTTTAAAAGGTTCATTGCTATTTTAACAGTTGTATTTGAAAATAACTCTCTATAAAGCAATATTATCTCCATGTAAACAGCCTCCCAACAACTGTTGTTAATAGTACTGGAATTATTGATTCTGGTGAGAAACTTCAACCATACTCTGGAATGGGGTCTCTTTTCCCTTCCTGTGTCTCTTAATTTTCTCTGTCCCCCTTTTCCCTCACTCCTACTTTACACTCATCTTCTATGTCCCATGCTGGCCTCAGACTCTCTATGTAGCTAAGAATGACCTTGAAGGTCTGATCCTCTTCAAGTCACTGTCTTCCAGGTGTTGAGGTTGTGTGCCCTACCATGACTGGCCTGTTATCCTTAATCAGTATTAAAGTAAAGAAGATTTAAAAAAAAGACCCACTTCCCATGCAGTTAACATTTCTTTTACTTGTCATTCCTTTGTGGTCTTTGAGCTTTCTGTTCTTTGTTACCAGCTCTTTGTGTTCTTCCTGTTTCCTTCAGTACTTTTTTTATAAGTACCAAGCAAATTAAAAAAAAAAAAACTTACATGTGTAAGAGAGATATCCTGTTTTGTTGCCCAGCCTGGCCTATCGTCTGGGCTCCAGTTGTCCCCCCACCTCAGCCTTTCAAGGTATTTAGGTCTACTGGGAAGCACCAGAGTGCTTGACTAATTTGTTTACACAGGACCTCACTACAGAGCCCAGGGCTGGCCTGGACCTCAGTGTCTCCCTGGCTCTGCCGTCTCTGGGATTGCAGATATAATTGTGCTTTGCTCTTTTTCCTCCTGGTTATGGAAGTCTAACTTGTGGATGTGTCGGCTTGAATAGTCTACGTGTATGTTATTCTTTCCGTGTGCTGTGCTCAGAATTCGTGATTTATAGTTTCTATCAAGTTAGGAAAATCTTTGCAGCTATTTACAGTACTCAAATTCTTTTCTGTTTCCTTCCTTCTCTCTGCTTTGGGGACTTTGGTTACATAATGCAGTCTTCTGTTTTGTTGTTCTGTTTTATATTGCTTCTGCTGCTATACCATTAGGCTCTGCAGTATCTGATGTGCTGTTGATCTCAGTTAATGTATTATGACTTCTAAATTTATTCTATTTATGTGTGTATTTATGTATTTATTTAACATAATTAAGTTCTATTCCAAGCATTAGATTTGACAACCATTCTTGTCGATGTCAACCTTTTCTAAAAAGTTTGGGCCTAGTGGTGGTGACGCACACCTTTAGTCCCAGCACTTGGGAGGCAAAGGCGGACATATCTCTGTGAGTTCAAGACGCAGGAGCAGCTCTGGGATTTCTAGGCTAGCCTGGTCTACAAAGTGAGTAGTCCAGGACAGCCAGGGCTCCATTACACAGAGAAACCCTGTCTCTTAAAAATTAAAAAACAAAAACCCAGGGGGCTGGAGAGATGGATCAGTGGTTAAGAGCACTGGCTGCTCTTCCAAAGGACTTAGGTTCAAATCCCAGCATCCGCATGGCAGTTCACAGCTAATTGCCAGCATAGTGGCACACGCCTTTAATCCCAGCACCCCAGAGGCAGAAGCAGGTGGATCTCTATGAGTTCAAGGCCAGCCTGGTCTACAAAGTGAGTCCAGAACAGCCAAGGATACACAGAGAAACCCTGTCTCTAAAAGCCAAAAAAACCAAAACAAAACAAAAAACTGTTTGTTTGTTTGTTTTTGACAGGGTCTTCTTACTATGTAGAAATCCACCTGTCTCTGCTTCCCAAGTGCTAGGATTAAAGATATGCAACACCAAACCCATCCACAAACCTTTTAAATAGAAAACTAGAGGAAAATGATTGCAGAGATACTACAGAGATACTGGCAGATGGTGAATGTTGCCTTTTGAAGCACATTTCTATAAATGATATCAGAAAGATATGCTAGAAGCAGCATGTTATATTAAAAATGATTTTACAAGATAGAATATTTAATCATTTATATGATGAGCATAGTGATGTGGTGAAACATGGAAATCAACTGATACATACAAAAGAGATGATAACTCTGGAAAAGTTGAAAAGGCAGTGGTATGGATCTGAGCAGAACTAGGTCATCTTTGTCACAGGACAGAGGCAGAGCACTAGATTACAGTTGGGATAGAGTGCCAGGTTTTCCAGTCTTAGTCTAGAAGCTATTGAAACTTGCTTTCTGGCAGTGGCCCAGGCTGTTTGCTGGGTGCTGTAGGCAGAACACTGCACAGTTTAGACACTATTCCTCTCTAACTAAAAGGAGTATTTAAATACAAAGGAAGGAATTGGACAGGTGGCTCTGGTTAGGAGCACTGGCTTGCTATCCTGTTGGACCAGGTAACAGGCACCTATAATAACTCCAGATCTAGGGGATCTAACACCCTTGTCTGGCCTCTGTGGTCCCCAGGCAAATATTACGTACATACGTACATATATACATACAGGCAAAGCACAATAAAAAAACACCCAGTAACAAAAAGGAAGAGGCCAGGTGTGATAGTACATACCTTTAATCCCAGTGTTCAGGAAGCAGAGGCAGGCAGATAGATCTCTGTATTCAAGGCCAGTCTGGTCTACAGAGTGAGCTTCCAGGACAGCCAAGGCTTTAAAGTGAGACTCTGTCTCAACGAAACCAAACAAAACAAGAAAATAAGGAAAATAGTCCATGCCTATGCCTAAACTATTGCCTGGCACATATGTTTACCAAATGTTTATTGACTGAATTCAGGGTTAGAGATACACATCAATATGCATTTGGATAACTTTAAACTTTTTTTTTTTTTTTTTTTTTTTAGGTTTTTCAAGACAGGGTTTCTCTGTGTATCCTTGACTGTCCTGGACTCACTTTGTAGGCCAGGCTGGCCTTGAACTCACAGAGAAACACCTGCCTCTGCCTCCCGAGTGCTGGGATTAAAGGTATGCAGTTACAGACAGCTGTGAACTGCCATGTGGGTGCTGGGATTGGAACCCGAGTCCTTTGGAAGAGCAGCCAGTGCTCTTAACCTCTGAGCCATCTCTCCAGCCCCAACTTTAGACTTCTGATGTTTGAGACACCTCAGCTACTTACTGATGGTTGCTTAGAAGATGGTTGCTTTATGATGGTTCTTTTCATTCCTCACTAACTTCATCTGTAATACAGATTAAAGCTTTTTGTGAAGCTTTGTTTGCTACTTAGAGTTTTGTAGATTAACTATGTGGTCCAGTGATGGGAAAGAGGGAGAATGTTGTTATACCTAGGTAATTTGGGGATAGCATCCTAAGAAGAGATAGCATCAGTTAGAGCTTGAAGAGATAGAAGAGTGCCAGTAATGAGCACACCAAAATGGCTTTTTACATCATTGAGAATTTTGGAAGCCATTTGTAGCAACAAGTGGTGGAAATTTTAAGTTTAGGAGCATATTGGGGCTAATTTTAGTGTGTATTTATTTTGAAACAGATTATAGATCTGCTGTCCAGAAACTCATTATAGGCTGACTTTGAACTTAAAAAGATCTGCTTGCCTCAGCCTCTTAAGTGACAGGATTAAAGGCAGTGCACCACAATGCCCAGCTTTTTAGTATTTCTCTAATTTGATTAAATGCCCTTGAGTTTGTGCTAGACAGTAGACTTACACCTGTAATCCCAGTACTTCGGAGCTGTGGAAAGGAGAATAAGGAGTTCAAGGTCATCCCTGTCTAAATAGCAAGTTTGTCAGCCTGAGCTACATGAGACCTGCCTCAAAACAAACAAAAACTAGCAAAACAAACAGAAGCAACCAGCATAGCCAGGCACAACTCTGTGAGTCAGAGCTCTCAGCTGCCAGAAAGGCTTGGGATTGACCCTCCCACTTCTTTTCTCCTGAGTTTGAATTATAGGCTTGGCTTTGTTGTGGGTTTTTGTTAGTTCTTTTATTGAGACAGGGATCTCACTGTGTAGTGCTGACTAGCCTAGGAAACTATATAGACCAGGCTGGCCTGGAACTCACAGAATTCCCTCTGTGCTGGGATTAAAGGTATGTATTGCCATGCCAGATCTTTACTTTTTAAAAATTACATTTATTTATTGTCAGAGAACAACTACTGGAAATTGGTTACCTTCCTCCTCCATCTGGGTGCAAGGGATGAAACTCTGGGGGTGTCAGACTTGGCAGCAAGTGTTTTTTACCAACATAGCCATCGTATTGGACTCACTTTGTAGACCAGGCTGACCTTGAATTTACAGAGATCCACCAGCCTCTGCCTCCCGAGTGCTGGAATTAAAGGCGTGTGCCATCATGCCCGGCTCAAGGGAAAACAGTTAATTGGAGCTGGCTTACAGTTTCAGAAGTCTAGTCCATTATCATTGTGGTGGGAAGTATAGCAGTGTCCAAGCAGAAACAGTGGTGGAGAAGGAGCTCAAAGTTCTTCATGTTGATCCAAACGCAACAGAGGGAAACTGGACTCCACACTGGATGGAGCTTGAGCATAGGAGACCCCAGAGCCCACCCCCATAGTGACACACTTCCTCCTACAAGGCCACACCCACTCCAACAAGACCACAGCTCCTAATAGTGCCACTCCCCATAGGCCAAGTATTCAAATATATGAGTCTCTGCGGCCCATACCCCTTCAAACCACCACATAGATCCACAGGAACTGAAGTTACAGACAGTTTGAACTGTCATGTCACTGCTGGGAATCAAACTGCTGAGCCATTTCTCATATACAGTAGTAATGAGCTTATATTAAATACTGTGTTGGATTCTTAGCACACTTTCATTCTGCATTTATTTTCATTAGTAGTCATTAAGGATAGGTCTTCATAGAGCTAATGCTTTGTCTCTTCTTGTTACTCTGTTTCACTGGTACCTAGATACGTGAGTAAATGTGATACAAAGCTGGCCTACAATCCTAGCCTTTATTAAAGGTTGAGAGAGTCAAGGAGTTCAAGATCATCCTAGGCTACATAGTGCATATAGTTAGACTTTGTAAGGTTGAGAGCTATAACTAGGAAAAACACAGAATGATGGTGAGTTGAATGAAAAACAGGAAAGATGTTATGCTACATTGGGACTTGGGTTTGCAAAAAAACAAAATAGAAGCCTTAGTTGAGTGAAAGGGGGGACACTTCAATAAAGAAAGATTCATTACACAGCTATCCTAGTGAAAAACAAAGACAGCCTAATGGAGATAAGGTAATTTTGTGTTTTGATGGTGTTTTAGAGACAGAATGTAGAAATGCATTGTGACCAGCTGACTGCTGTTAAAGGTGAGAGAAAGGAATTGGTGATTACCTAGATTTTTTTTTTTTTTTTGAGACTGATTCTTATCACACAGCCCTGACTGCTATGAATGAATTCAGAGAATCCATGCCTCTTTCTCCCTAGTGCTGAGATTAAAGTTGTATACAACCACCCCTCACTGGGCTTTTAACTCACACCACTTACTAAGTAAACTAGTATGAGAATAAGGAATCTTCTTGTTTTGTTTTTCTGTGTATCCCTGGCTGTCCTGAAACTTGCTTTGTAACCCAGGCTGTTCTTGAATTCACAGAGATCCTCCTGCCTCTGACTCCCCACCCCCAGCGCGCCTCTAAGTGCTGGGATCAAAAACTTGCTCCACTACCACTCTGGAGGAGTCTCCATTTTAAACATAATTCACAAAAATTACTTTTTATTACTTTTTAATTTACATTTTAGAAAATAAGGTAGTTTTTATGTAGTGAGAATTTGTTACATTTAAAAGTAATAATTTATTGACTTTGTAACTCATCTACTTAGTATTACGATTTAGTAGTTTTAGCACATTTACAGATATGTTCAGCCACAGCCACAGTTGGAGGCCATCTTTGTCACCTTTTTCATAAAGAAATTTCATGCCTTTTATTTTTCTCTTATTTCTCTACCGTAAGTAAATGGAATCTAAGAAAGAATATGTGGTCTTTTATGGCTATAGGCATATCTAGTGTAGACTGCTACATTTTAAGATATGCTTGCAGCTCTATTTAGTACAGATACTAATCCATTATCAAAGAGTATTTACATATGTGTTCATATGGTATCCCATTCTGTAAGTTGCTTTCCTCCTCTACTTCTTTTCTTCTTAATTGTTTAGACACAGTCTTGTGATAGAGCCAGACTGGCCTTGAGTTCAATCTTCCTCCTGCTTCAGCCTCTTAAACACTACAAGTATATATCATTCTTTTTTCACTTGGGTGGGGAGTTACATGTATTGCATGTTTTGAGTGACCTAGTCCAGGTCCTCTTCAATGATAGGACTCTTACCATTGAGCCACATCCTTAGCTTCCTTTTCATTTTGTTTCCTTTTTGACAGTTGTACTTTGTAACTTAGGTTAGCCTGGAGCTCACTATGTAGCCCAGGCTAACCTCAAGCTTGAGACCCTCTTTTTTGTTGTTTTTCCAGACAGGGTTTCTTTGTGTAGCCCTGGCTGTCCTAGACTCACTTTGTAGACCAGGCTAGCCTTGAACTCACAGATCCAACTGCCTCTGCTTCCCTAGTGCTGGGATTAAAGGCATGTGCCACCATGCCTGCCAAACTTGAGACCCTCTTGTCTCAGCTTAAGTGCTAGGATGACAGACATGTACCACCAGACCTGACTCTCTTCACTTTCTTGATGGTGTCCTTGTCATTATTGAAATCCAATTTATCTGTTTTTGTGTGTATCTGATTCATTACAATAAGAATTCTTGTAATTCTGTGCTAAATGCAAAGTCATTAAGATTTGGTACTATTTTGTTTAGCTTTAGCATTTAGATTAACTTCATTGTTTTGGCTGTGGCTCTTTGGTTTTCCTGACACAGTGTGTTGAAAAGGTTTTTTTGTTTTTTTTTGGTTTTTCGAGACAGGGTTTCTCTGTGTAACAGCTCTGGCTGTCCTGGACTTGCTTTGTAGACCAGGCTGGCCTCGAACTCACAGAGATCTGCCTGCCTCTGCCTCCCAAGCACTGGGATTAAAGGTTTGCCCCACCATGCCCGGCTTGAAAAGGTTATTTCTAAGCCAGGCATGGTAGCGCTCACCTCTAATCCCAGCACTCAGGAGGCAGAGGCAGGTGGATCTCCATTAGTTTCAGGCCAATCTGGTCTACAAATTGAGTTCAAGGACAGCCAGTACTGTTACACAGAGAAACCTTGTCTCCAAAAAAAAAAGTTATTTCTTCATTGGGTGATGTTTATACCATTTTTAAAAATAAGTTGATTTTAATAGCAAATACATATTTTAGTTTTCTTATTATTTGGGTTGCTTTTTCCCAGAAAATTCTGTCATTAGAGGAGGATTTTTAAGAAGTTCTTTTTGGGATCTGTGTATAATTTTGCCATTATATCTTTTTTTTTTTTTTCGAGACAGGGTTTCTCTGTATAACAGCCCTGGCTGTCCTGGACTCGCTTTATAGACCAGGCTGGCCTCGAACTCACAGAGATCCGCCTACCTCTGCCTCCCAAGTGCTGGGATTAAAGGCGTGCGCCACTGGCGCCATTATATCTTATAGCACAGACTTAACCTTGAAAAACACACTTTGCACATGAAGTTACATGGAAAGTTATGTTTCTGTTTTGCTTAAGCTTCTCTAGTGCCAGGTTCTGTACAATCATAGAACTTAAAAAAAAATATGAGCTCTGTGTGGGGGAGGCAGAGGCAGGAGGATCTCTGGATTTGAGGGCAGCCTGGTATACATAGAGTTTCAGACCAGCCAGATAAACATAGTGAGACATTATCTGAAGAGAACAACAAACAAATAAATAATAAAAAGAAGTATGACAGTTTGTTCTTCACAATGCTGTTGGTTTGTAAGAAACTATGGACAGAAAGTAGGAAGGGAGTAAAGTGGCGTGGAACACCCATGTGGAAACGTTTTTGTTTGTATAGAGAATTAGTATATTTTGAATGTATTATAGATTGCACAGCTAATTCTATCTAATAACCTTTTTTTGAAGACAGGCTCTTAGGTAACACAGGCTATCCTTGGACTCATGATGTAGCTTAGGAAGCCCTTGAAAAAATTCCCAGTTTTTCAACCTCTACTTCCGAAGTACTTTATAGTTATGAGCTACAACACTTGGTTTATGTGGTTTTGAGGACTGAACTCAGAGTTTGTGTATGCTAGACTGAGCTAAATTCCTAGCTCTTTGTATTAAGCCTTTTCTTTCCTCTTCTGGGTGCTGGGGATTGAATCCAGGACCTTGAGTATTTACTATACTGTCTGCTACTTATTCATACCTGTAGTCCAAGCACTTTTTCAAGACCAAGAATTAAAGATTTATTTTTAATTATATGTGTGTGTGTGTGTGTGTGTGTGTGTGTGTGTGTGTGTGTGTGTGTGT
>CAJQZJ010032020.1:3855784-3875721 GCA_907164525.1 Lophiomys imhausi
TGTGTGTGTGTGTGTGTGTGTGTGTGTGTGTGTGTGTGTGTGTGTGTTATATGCAGGTGAGCTCAGGCACCCAGGAAGGCTATGAGAGGGTGTCTTACTCTTAGAGCTGAAGTTACGGTGGGTTGTGATCTGCCCAACATGGGTGCAAAGAACTGAACTCAGATCCTCAGCAAGAGCTTTCTCTCTTTTTTTTTTTGGTTTTTCGAGACAGGGTTTCTCTGTTTAACAGCTCTGGCTGTCAGCTCTGGCTGTCCTGGACTCACTTTGTAGACTAGGCTGGCCTCGAACTCGCAAAGATCCGCCTGCCTCTGCCTCCCAAGTGCTGGGATTAAAGGCGTGCGCCACCACCGCCCGGCTGAGCTTTCTCTTAATACAGACTTCTTTCTAGCCCCAAGACCAAGAATCTTGAAATTATTTTAGCTCTCTAAGATGCTGGGATTAGATTATGAGTATCATGGGTTCTTTTGAAAAGAAATGGAGACTCTTTGGTGGCTTTGTATTATTTATGTAGGCTCTTTTAGAGTCTGTTGTTTAGATGGGGCCATCACATTCTTCAGTGTTTTCTCTTTCATGTATGTTGAAGCATTTTTATCACTTGGAGCTTCTCCCACTATTGGATCTTTCTCTTACACCACCACTTTGTATAACTATATATATATGTTCCTTTCTCTTAGGAGTCTCAGCAGTCCAACTTTGGCCCTGGAGAACAAAGTAAGTATTTTTTTTTCTTGCTGATTTTCAAATTAGCCTATTTTATTGGGTATTTTATTCATATAGCCATGGATTATAGTTATTTCTTTTATTTTTTGAGACAGGGTTTCTCTGTGTATCCTTGGCTGTCCTGGTCTCACTTTGTAGACCAGGTTGGTCTTGAACTCACAGAGATCCACCTGCCTCTGCCTCCTGAGTACTGAGATTAAAGGGATGCACCACGACGCCCAACCATTATAGACAGCTGTGAACTGCCATGTGGTGCTGGGATTTGAACCTGGGTTCTTTGGAAGAACAGCCAGTGCTCTTAACCACTGAGCCATTTCTCCAGCCCCTTACAGTACTTTCTAATATTTTTTTTACATGTCTTCCCCTGATTGTTTGATCTGTCAAATAACGAGCTGAGCTTAGTCTTATGAAAACTGAAGGACTGTAGGTCATTAAAAATCAAAATAAGATGGGCATGGTAGTGCACACCTTTAATCCCTCCCTGTACTTAGGAGACAGAGGCAGGTAGATCTCTAGGAGTTTAAGGCCAGCCTGGTCTACATAGTGAGTTCCAGGCCAGCCAGGGCTATATAGAAAGCCCCTGTCTCAAAAAATCAAAATGAACTTAGTGATTTGAACTAATAGTTGAAATTTCATAAAATCAGTGTGGTGGTCACCTCATGAAGTCAGGAGCCATTCTTCTGTCTTTCCACTTCCTTTATGGTATTGGTTTTGTGGTGATAACACCTATAGGTAGGAATGGTATTGTTAGCACTACCACAGGCTCTTTCCTATCCTGAGTTTTCTGGTCTGGATAGAAAGGCCGATATCCTCTGCAGCAGCCTCACTCTCACCTCCACTCTTCACTCCTCAGATCTCTTGTGGATGATGGCTGCAGAGATATGTGGGACCAAGAAATTGCAGACTGACACTGACAAGGTCACAGCCATTGCAGATATTTGAGTGTTAACCATGTAGCTCTGGAACAAAAAAGATATTCTGGAAACAACAGTTTATGAGATAGTTTTATGCTGGCTTAAGAGTATTCTGAAAGGGGGCTGGAGAGGTGGCTTAGCAGTTAAGAGCACTGACTGCTCTTCCAGAGGACCCAGGTTTAAATCCCAGCACCCACATGGCAGCTCACAACTATCTGTTAATTCCTGTTCCAAACAATCTGATGAAACACATGTAGTCAAAACACCAATGTACATGAAATAAATTATTTAAAAAAAAAAAAAAAAGAGCCGGGCGGTGGTGGCGCACGCCTTTAATCCCAGCACTTGGGAGGCAGAGGCAGGCGGATCTTTGTGAGTTCGAGGCCAGCCTGGTCTACAAAGCGAGTCCAGGACAGCCAGAGATATTCAGAGAAACCCTGTCTCGAAAAAACCAAAAAAAAAAAAAAAAGAGTATTCTGAGTATTCTGGGGCTGGAGAGATGGCCCAGCGGTTAAGAGCACTGGCTGCTCTTTCAAAGGACCCGAGTTCAAATCTCAGCAACCACATGGCAGTTTACATCTGTCTAATTGCCAGGTATGGTGTGCACACCTTTAATCCCAGCATTCAGCGAGGCAGAGGCAGGTAGATCTCTATGAGTTCAAGGCTAGCCTGGTCTACAATGTGTCCAGAACAGCCAAAGGATACACAGAGAAACCCTGTCTTGAAAAACAAAAAAAAAAAAGTATTCTGAAAGATGTAAATAAGATTTGACCGTTTGTGTGTGCGTGTGTGTGTGTGTGTGAGAGAGAGAGAGAGAGAGAGAGAGAGAGAGAGAGAGAGAGAATCTTAATGCAAGAGATGAAGCAAGAATTTATCTCTTTATGTTTGCTTGTTTTTCATGTGTGTAGGAGGCATGGGAATGCGATAGTACACATGTTGATGTCACAAGACAGCTTATAACAGTCAAACTGTAAATCTCCATGTCTATTTAGTTTTATCTTACAGGTAAAAGGGAAGTGGCAGTGTATTTCTTTGTTGTTGTTTTGAGACAGGGTTTCTCTGTGTAGCCTTGGCTGTCCTGGAACTCACTCTGTAGACTGGGCTGTCCTCGAACTCACAGATTTGCCTATCTCTGCTTCCTGTGTGCTGGGATTAAAGGCATTTGTCACCCTTGCCTGACTGTGATGGTGATTTTTTTTTTTTTTTTGGTTTTTCGAGACAGGGTTTCTCTGTATAACAGCTCTGGCTGTCCTAGACTCACTTTGTAGACCAGGCTGGCCTCAAACTCACAGATATCTGCCTGCCTCTGCCTCCCAAGTGCTGGGATTAAAGGCGTGCGCCACCACTGCCCGGCTTTTGATGGTGATTTTTAAAGCAGGGTCTCACTATGTAGCCCAAGCTATGTACTCAGAGATCCTCCTGCCTCTGTCTTTAGAGTGCTAGGATTAAAGGTGTGTGCCTCCACACCCAGCTTTAGCATGTTGATATGTCCAAAATGGCTAGCTAAACCAGAACCTTTTAATTTTCTCTTAAGAATGTTTCCTCAGGGGCTGGAGAGATGGCTCAGCAGTTAAGAGCACTGTCTGCTCTTCCAGAGGTCCTGAGTTTAATTCCTGGCAACCACATGGTGGCTCACAATCATCTATAATGCAATCTGATGCCCTCCTCTGGCATGCAGTTGTACAGACAGATAGAGCGAGCACTCATATACATTAAATTAAAAAAAAATAAGAATGTCTCATTCTTACTTTTACCCCACCCTCATTTACTTCCCAAGTGTTTAGATATAGCAAATAGTTCATAAACTTGATGTGGTTTGTTATTGCTTTGTATTTTTCACTAAATTCACTTTAACTGTTTATCAGTATGTAATTCTAGTTTAGTCTTTTGTAATATTAAAACCATGTTACATGAAATAATTACAGTATTTAAATGGCCTCCTACTAATGGACATGTATTTTATTTCCTAGCTTTTGTTGTTAAAGCTGTGCTATTATAATGCTGGATGTGGTTACACACACTTAGAACCCTGACTCTGGGGCAGCCGAGACAGATTGCAAGTTCAAGGCCAGTCCAGGCTCTGCATTGGGAATTTGGGCCAGCCTGGGCTGTGTAGTGTGACCCTGTCTCCAAAAAGTATACATAAAGCCATATTATTATGAACATCATGTCTGTATGTATGTGTGTGTTCCTCCAGATACTGGGTAGATTCCTTTCATTGAACTAGATCAGTAGCCGATAGTTACAGTATTGATAAGGTAATGTGAGTACATTGCCTTCTAAAATGGCTGTGGAAGATCTTTGCTTATGAGAATGCCTGTGTCTTTTATCCACTATATGCTATGTATTTATTTTGGTTTATATTTTTGAAGATAGATATTTTGTGTAGATATTTTATAAGCTAAATAGCCAATTTCAGTTGCTCATATATATATTGTTGTGTTTTGTTTTAGAAAGACACAATGCTTCTGCTAAACCGTCAAATGGACAGCAGCCAAAATCGTGAGTTTATTGCTCACTGGGCGTCTTTTTGTCCAAGAAGTTGTCTGTAATAGCTGGACTTTAAAATTTGGCCTGGTCTGCTTGGTCAGTCTGTCTGTCTTTCTTTTTTTTTGTGTTTTGACACAGGGTTTCTCTGTGTAGCCCTGGCTGTCCTGGACTCACTTTGTAGACCAGGCTGTCCTCAAACTCACAGAGATCCACCTGCCTCTGCCTCCCAAGTGCTGGGATTAAAGGTGTGCTCCACCATGCCAGGCTTATAGCTGGGTATTTTAAATGCTAGAACTATTACCCTTTTAAAAAAATTAAATTACCATTTATTTTGTATGTGTATGGGCAGGCATGTGGGAGTCAGTTCTCTTGTCCTAGTTCAGGTTGTTGGACATAGTAGCAAGCACCTTTACCCACTGAGCTAATCTCATTGAACTCTGTTTTTCAGTTAAACCAGAGGCCTTGTGCATGCTAAGCTTACACTTTACTATGAACTACATATATCCTCATGCAGAAACACTAATGTTTTAATGCAGACATAAGCTAACTTTGCCTGTAAAGGGCCAGAGGTTGTAGATTTTAAAGACCATATAGCTTATGCCCCAAGTTCTCAGTTCTGTATAGCCTACAGACATGGCAGTGTTCTAATGACACTAACTTTGGTTGTTTTGTTTTTTTTTTTTTTAAAGATTTATTTATTATGTATACAGTGTTCTGTCTGCAGGTATATCTGCAGGCCGGAAGAGGGCACCAGATTTCATTATGGATGGTTGTGAGCCACCATGTGGTTGCTGGGAATTGAACTCATGACCTCTGGAAGAGCAGCCAGTGCTCTTAACCGCTGAGCCATCTCTCCAGCCCGGTTGTTTTGTTTTTTTGAGACTAAGTCTCATGTAGTCTGGGCTGTCCTCAAACTCAGCATATGTAGTCAGGGATGACTTGAACTTGATCCTGTTGCCTCTGCCTCCCAAGTGTTCAGGTTATATACAAGCAAGTGTCATTATACCTGGATTTTCTCTCCTTTTTGGTGGTGATAAAGATTGAGCACAGAATCTTGCACATGTTAGGCAAGTACCATACCACTGAGCTACATCTCCAGTGTGATAAAAATTTCTTTACAAAACAGCAGTGGACTACTAAATATGGAGATCCATGTCTATAATGGATCAGAAGGCTGAGTCAGGAGGATTAGTTATTAGTTTATGCCATTAGTTTAAAGCCAACCAGGTTTAGAAAACAAGTTGGACCAATCTAGACTATGTATAAGTAATACCCCTTTCCCAAAACAACAAGCACCTCAAAAACAAAAAAAGGAAGGAAAAAACCCAAAACCCCAAAAAACACTAGTGGCCTAGGTTTGACCTATAGGCCATGGTTTGCCCACCCCTACTCTGAATTCAGTTTACATTTTTTTATTTAATAATTTTTTTTGTTTATTTTACATTCCAATCCCTATCCCTCTCCTTCCCCTCCTCCCAGTCCCACCCTCCTACCCTCTTCCTGCATACCCTCCCCTGCTACCTAATACCAACTCATTCTGGCACATCAAACTGCATCAGAATTAAGTGCCTCTTCCATCGAGGCAAAATAAGGCAGTAATACTAAGGAAATGAGCTCCAGAGGGAGGCAACATCATCTAAGTCTGGGATAGACCCTGTTCCAATTGTTAGGGGATCCGATCCACTTGAGGACCAAGCAGCCCATCAGCTTCGTTGATGTACACAGTTTACATTTAATAAAGAAACTGTGCTAAAGATAGGATTTTTCATAGTAAGTTTTCTATTTAGCCACTGAATGCTGTATTCTAAAGCAACATTGTTTATACTGTCTCTAAATTTTCCTATTTTTTTATATTTTGTACATAGAATCAGAAATATATATCACCATACCATAGGGGTATGTTACTAAATTATAATATATTGTCTAGAGAGTTGAACACAAGCTCCTGAGATCACAGGTTAACCCTGTGATTAGAACAAGTTCCAAAGAAACAGCCACTATGAGACTTCCTGTGCCATAGCCACAGACCACAGTACTAACCTTAGTCTAATAGCCTCTTCATGTCTTAAAGAGAGGACTGCTAAAGAAACACACGAATAAAAACACTTCCCATACACTGCTGAGAACTTATATATCCCTGTTATTATATCTTTATGTAAAAACTAATAATGCGTATCTGCTATATATGGGCATACCACTTTGGTTGCTGAGGAAACGAAAACATGCTGGACCTGGAGCAGTGTGGTAAAGGCTTTGACATACTCACATATGTAAACAGGTTCATTGAGCTGCCATTATTAAATCATAAGGGCTGAGAGAATTCAGAGTTAAGTACATTTTCCTTACTGGAAGTCAGTCATAGAGATATGCTTGAGCCCTTGTTCAAAAGGAAACTTTTTAAAAATTCATTTACTGAACTAGTTTTAAAACACTTCTCATATTATATAGCCATCTGGTTGCTTTATTTCCAGGTAACTTTTTTGTGTATGTTTTGAATTTGTGGTCAGATTTAGAAATGCACATTAGGCTTTGAGGGGAAGAGTACAGGCAGTTACTGCAGTGAAGGAAGACTTCGTGCTGACTGGAGACTCTCAACACTTTAAAAAGAAAGGTGAGGGGGCTGCTGGTAATGAGAGAGGAGACATTTTCTAGGTACAGGTCTTTCAAACTTTGTGTTAAGTTTTCTTTCATGTAAAAAACCAGAATGTTTTGTGTTATTCAGATTTTAAGTTTAATTGTTTAGACTTAAGGAAATCTTAACATCTTTAATTTTACTTTCAAAGCAAATTGCAGAAATTGTCAGCTTATTATATTTATATTTTTTAAATTCAATTTGAATTTTGGTGAAGGAAGATTTGGAAGTAGAAATTTAAAACTTCATACATGGTCATTTCTTACCCAAAACTCTTCCTCGGCTGCTGTCTGCTTATTATTTCTTAGGAGGCAGCTATGAACCCCGGAGCCTTGACTCTGGAAATTGGGTTATGCATTTCACAGTTATCTAGTCACCACAAGGCACGCGGGCCTCTCTTTCTTGGTGGGTTATTGGGGACAACAGAGGAATTGCTTGATGCTCTGACTTTATCTTGCTTCTCTTAAGGAGTCATATCTGGTGGACCAAAGCTGTCTTAATTGCTTTAGTGTACAAGACAAGCTTGTTGTAGCTGGAGTGTACATGAGAGTTAACTACAGCTGAATGTCTTACCTGTGGAAGCGGTACTTCTTCCCTTCTTACCGTGCCCATTGTGTCTCTCTGCAGAATGCTAAAATTTTCCTTTCTTTAAAAATATTTTTTTTGAGACAGGGTTTTTTTGTGTAGCTCTGGCTGTCCTGGAACTATTTCTGTAGACCAGGCTGGCCTAAAAATATATTTGTTTTGTTGTGTTTTTTTTATTTGTTTGTTTGTTTGTTTTTTAGGTTTTTTGAGACAGAGATTCTCTGTGTAGCCCTGGTTGTCCTGTAACTCTGTAGACCAGACTGACCTTGAATTCATAGAGATCCACCTGCCTCTGCCGAGTGCTGGGATTATAAAGGCATGTGCTACCATACCTGGCAATTACAGACAGTTTCGAACTGCCATATGGGTGCTGGGATTTGAACCCAGGTCCTTTGGAAGAACAACCAGTATCTTAACCACTGAGCCATCTCTCCAGCCCCGGTTTTGGTATTGGTTTTGGTTTTCGAGACAAGGTTTCTTCTGTGTAGCCCTAGCTGTTCTGTACTTACTCTGTAGATCAGGCTGGCCTTGAACCTGCCTCTGCTTCCTCGGTGCTCGGTTAAAGGCGTGCGCCACCACACCTGACACAAGAATAATTTTTTTAATGCCTGGAAAGTTTAGGACCTATAAAAATGGCTAATTTCCTTTTCAATTTTTTTAGTTTACTATGAACAAATCCAAAGAGAAGGGAGAGTGTGTATATGTGTGTATATGTGTGGTTCAATTAAATTTTTGGGTAACACATGATTATTTCTAGAATTATTGGTAAATATTTACTACTCTGGCCTGCCATGATTAACTAATTATGCATTTTTCTGCCTTTTTCCTCTAGTATGCTAAAAGATGACTTAAAACTAAGCAGCAGTGAAGACAGTGATGGGGAACAGGTGTGTCTTCTGTACAGTCTGTTTGTCAGTCTTTTATCCTGCTGTTTCATTTTGTCTTAGTTTAAGATCCAGTACCTTTTTATGAGCTTTCTGACACTGGATGATTGTAGCCTTTTGTAATGTCTTCAAGCTGCTGCTGCTGCTTCTTTTTTCTTTTTTTAACGACTTTTCCTTAACATTTATTGTGGATCAGACATACTTTTGAAGCAGGAGATTACTTATAAGAAATATTTAAAAGTTTTAAAAAATATTTTTTTGGCTGGGCACGGTGGCACACGCCCTTAATCCCAGTGCTCGGGAGGCACAGGCAGGTGGATCTCTGTGAGTTCAAGGCCAGCCTGGTCTATAAAACAAGTCCAGGACAGCCAGGGCTGTTACACAGAGAAACCTTGTCTCGAAAAACAAAAAAAAAAAATTTTTTTTTTAATATGTGTGAGTCCCCTGAACTGGAGTTGCATATGGTTGTGAGCACCATGTGGGTGCTGAGAATTGAACCTCCAGTCTCTGTAAGAGGAGCCAGTGCTCTTAACTCTCTACAACCCCCAAATTTTTTAAGTCTTATTCTAGAGATTTCTTGTTGTCATAGTGGTGCTGGGGATTGAGCTAGGCAAGTACTACTTCTTTAAGTAAAAATAGGACCCTGAGCCGGGCGGTGGTGGCGCACGCCTTTAATCCCAGCACTTGGGAGGCAGAGGCAGGCGGATCACTGTGAGTTCGAGGCCAGCCTGGTCTACAAAGTGAGTCCAGGACAGCCAAGGATACACAGAGAGACCCTGTCTCGAAAAACCAAAAAAAAAAAAAAAAAAAAATAGGACCCTGGCTTGTTAGTGTTTATGGTGTTTTGGTTATTGGTTTTGTTTTGAGGCAGTTTGACCAAGTGGCCCAGGCTACCCTCAGATTCATGATCCTATTGCCTCTATTCTTTGAGTGCTCTGGTGTACTGTACTATTTGTGTGGGTTTTTTCCAGATCACTGTATTAAGTAAATATTGTTTCATATGTTAGAGAAACCAGCTTTTGTTTTTTCAGTTCAGCCATATTATTTGAATAGAGTATTATTCACTCACAGATTTCTTATGCTTCACTTTTAGGATTGTGATAAGACAATGCCGAGGAGTGCACCAGGAAGGTAGGGATCTTTTTATTTTGTGGTTTCCTTGTTGTTTTGATGGCTGAGATTAGTCTGATTTAACATCGTGGTGGTATCATAAGCAGCCTTATAATGTCAGTTGTGATGGTGGTTGAATAATTCTGGAAATTCATTAAATTATGTACTCACACTGGGTGAATCTTAAAGTACGTTAAAAGTGAGTGTTAGCTGACTGATACAAGGAACTTTAGGGGTGTCTGTTTCATTTGTAACGAAGTTTTGGGTTCCTTATGCACACATCATTAAGGTTGGCTGTCACATTTGGTGGGTGGGGTTTTGCCACCCTGAAGGAAACGTTTGTTATTTCTACTTTGTCTCTTTCAGTAACTCTGAGCCTTCGCATCATAATAGTGAGGGAGCAGATAACTGCAGGGATGACTCCAGCAGTCACAGTGGATCTGAAAGCAGCTCTGGGTCTGACTCGGAGAGTGAAAGCAGCTCCAGTGACAGTGAGGCAAATGAGCCATCACAGAGTGCGTCTCCTGAGGTGAGGGGGGAGGCGCTGCCACAGCGCTTAGTGGAGCACTTGCGGTACCTGTCTACCTAACCCAACCAGAGGGTTCCGATCAAAGGCAACCATGTATTGTAGAGAAAACCTAAACTATTTTGGTTTCCTTATTTGAGAGACTTTTAAAAATTAGGATTTAGTTCTTACTTTTGCCTCTTAACAGGGAATTTATGTTATGTAATTAGTTCTGTAACTAAAATGAGTCTGAAGTTGTGTAATTGTATTGTAGATTGATAAAGAACAGTTGAAAGTCTCTCCTTGTACCTACATCATATGTTTGTTTACTTTCTAGAATTGAATCCTTTAAAATAGTGCCTTTCAAGTTAACCTGGAATAATGGTTATTTGGAGGCCACTTGTGCTCCAGCACTCAGGAGGCCGCACGGGTACAGCTAATAGTCTTAGACCTGTGCTTCAACCCTGGAAGGAACTTGACAGACAAATGCTTTTCACTTTAACTTACTTTTTTTCCTCTTACTTGACTTTATATAAAAAGGGGGAAAGCAATATTGGGAGGAAAATCCTACATCTCTCTATTTTTTGTTTTTCTTTCCAGCCTGAACCACCACCAACAAATAAGTGGCAACTTGATAACTGGTTGAACAAGGTGAACCCACACAAAGTGTCCCCAGCCTCCTCTGTAGACAGTAACATCCCATCGTCTCAAGCCTACAAGAAAGAAGGTCGAGAGCAGGGTGCTGGGAATACCTACACTGATCCTGGCGGGCCAAAAGAAACTAGTTCTGCCACTCCAGGACGAGACTCTAAAGCCATCCAGAAGGGATCAGAAAGCAGTCGTGGGAGGCAGAAGTCCCCTGCACAGAGTGATAGCACCACACAGAGGAGAACTGTCGGCAAGAAACAACCCAAGAAAACTGAGAAGTCAGCTGCTGAAGAGCCGCGGGGAGGCCTGAAGATAGAGAGTGAAACCCCTGTAGACATGCCCACCAGCATGCCCTCTAGCCGGCACAAGGCAGCCACCAAGGGCTCACGGAAACCCAACATCAAAAAGGAGTCGAAATCTTCCCCTCGACCTATAGCAGAGAAAAAGAAATACAAGTCAGCGAGTAAATCCTCCCAGAAATCTCGGGAAATCATAGAAACAGATACTTCGTCTTCAGATTCCGATGAAAGTGAGAGCCTCCCTCCCTCCTCCCAGACTCCTAAGTACCCTGAAAGCAATAGGACTCCCATTAAACCCTCCTCGGTGGAGGAAGAAGATAGCTTTTTCCGGCAACGAATGTTCTCTCCTATGGAAGAGAAGGAGCTCCTTTCCCCACTCAGTGAGCCTGATGACAGGTATCCACTCATTGTGAAGATTGACCTGAATCTGTTGACTAGAATACCAGGGAAGCCTTACAAAGAAACAGAACCACCCAAGGGGGAAAAGAAAAATGTGCCAGAAAAACACGGGAGAGAGGTGCAGAAGCAAGCCTCAGAAAAGGCTTCCAACAAAGGCAAGAGGAAACACAAGGTCTGTAAGGAGGTAGTTATTCTTTTTCTTTTTTAGAAATATGTTCTTTTCCACTTTCCATATCCTTAAGTATCTTGATATTAAGATACTAGCTATTTTTAAAGATTTATGTGTGTTTATGAGTACATGGTGTGTGTGTGTGTGTGTGCACTCATGATTTTGTTTGCTCCTGTGGACACCTGGAGAGGATGTCAAATTCCCTGGAGCCAGTTACAGCCAGTTGTGAACTGCTTGACATGGTTACTTGGATCCAGACTTTGCTGGAAGAGTAGGAAGTGACCTTAACTGCTGAGCCATCTGTCTGTTCCAAGTACTTGCTATTTTGACTTTATATAGTCACTGTTACTTTTTAACTATATTTTATTTATTTGTGCGTGTATACCACAGTGTATATCTGGAAGCAGAGAACAACTTGTGGGAGTCAATTCTTCTGTCATGTGGCTCCCAGGAACTGAGCTCAGGTTGTCAGACTTTGCACACTGAGATATCTTGCCAGCCCCTATTGTTCATTTTTAGATACCAGCATCTGCAATGCTATGGAAATACAGTTTGTAGATCATGAGCTGTAAGGGAAAATTGTGATTTGAACACAAGCCCCATTGAGACTCTATATGGAGCAGTTTCTCTGTGCTCTGTCTCTAAATAAAGCAGGATGATTTTTTTTTTTTAAATAGGATCTCTGGGCAGAGTGTACAGTGGCCAGGTTAAAAGTGAATCGAGAACATTGGACACTGGAGTTTGGATATAATCCATGCATCCTTTTCTGTCTTACACTCAGGTCGCATTGTACTTTTTATTACTGGCCTAGTACAAGCAAAATGACTCACAATTTTGTGACAGATACATCCATGAGAATTTCACTCATCCACTATTTACCTGCGTGCCTAGCTTTTCTCCATTGACACAGGTCAGAACTGAGAACATTCCCTGGGGCTTACTATGCATCTCAGTGGTAGCACTCTTGCTGAGTATGTGTGAAGCCCTGCATGCACTTCCGATATAGAAGGAAAGTCTGTTGGCACATAGCCCATTCTCATCCCTAAATACTTCCAAGGTAATTTAAAGACAAAACTATAAAGGTAAATGTTAAATTATTTACCAGTATTTATATTATAGTTAATTGGCCGGTGGTGTTAATCCTTAACCCACCACTATAAATAATCACTCAGACACCTGATGAATTTTAACAAGCCTTAGCCTGGATTGTGCAATCTTAGCCCATCTAAGCTAGCTTATAATTCTTTTCCTCAAATAAAACCCTATAATATGTACATACATCCCCTGGGCCGTTATTCTCTACCCTATGCTGATGTTCCAAGCCACATGGCATGATGTTGTTACATCTCTATCTCATTGCGTGTGTTCGCCTTCCTCCATTCGCTTCTTCTTCTTCCCATCATCCTCTCTGTCTGCCCAGAAGCCCACAAACCTTTACCCTGCCTACCTCTCTCTCTGCTCAATCACAGGCCTTAGCATTTTATTAAAGCCAATCAGAGACAATGATTAAAAAGCAAGGTAACACAGCATTACTTGGTGTACAGCAAGCAGGCCTCTGGGAGAAGGTTAATTAACATTTAGAATACATAACATCACTCCATCACAACGTTTGGTATATAATCAGCTTTATGTGGCACCTGTATATATGTATGTGTACCATATTGTGCCTAGTACCCAAGGAGGTCAAAAGAGAGTTGGGTGCCCTGCAACTTGAGTTACACATGATTGTGAGTCACCATATGTGTGCTTAGAACTCAGACCCTCTATAAGAGCAACTGTGGCTCTTAACCACTAAGACATCTTTTCAAAATTATGATTTTGGTAAAGTATCAGGGGAGGTTACACTGATAATACTGGGAAGAGACCTGGTCACTGGTAGCAGTCTCTAGGTATCTTTTTCTCATGTCTTCATTTATCTGAATTTAATCATTTGATGGCAAGCAGACTCTTCTATTACAGTAGAGGTAGAATATTTGTTTGCATTTGAAGCAGTAGGAAAACTTAGATTCACCTATGGAAGTAACATCAATAGTAGATAGGCTTGCCACTTGTGATTTGGCCAAGAAGTTTTTCAGAGATGATGAGCTGTTAGTAAGCAGCAGTGCGTTCAAGTGCTGATGAAACTGTAGAATTGGAACTTCCTTGGAGTGCTAGTAGAACTGTGAGATGCAGTTGCTTTGGAGCACAGTTTGGCAGTTTCTTAAAAAAACTAAATACAAAGTTATTTTAATACCAACCAATTGTAGTCCCGGGTACATATTGAAGAGAGAAATGGAATTGTATGTCTACACAAAACTTACACTAGTCACTCACAGTGCTTACAACCACACCATTTCACAGTAGTAAAAAACTGGCTATTAACTGATGAATAAATAAAATATACTACAACTATATGGTACAATACTACCCAGCCAAAAATGATAGGAATCATTAAAAGGTTATGTTAAAATAGGAGCCAGGCATCAAAGCCAGACCACATTATATGATTTAACTTACATGTGATGTCTAGAAAAACTAAATGTGCAAGTTAAATATTTTCAGGTTCTTGGAGAAGAAGAAAATGTGGACTGACTGCTAATGTGGGTGTCTTTGATGATAGAAATGTTCTAAAATTAATTATTATGATGACTGTATAATTCTGAGTATCTAAATGCCATAGTATTATATGCTTTTAAAGGGTGAATTGTATGTTTTGTTAGTTACATTTTAATTAATTCTACAAATATGTCCCACTCTAATTTTTTTTTGTTTTTGATACAGGGTTTCTCTGTGTAACAGTACTGACTGTCCTAGACTCACTTTGTAGACCCGGCTGGCCTCAAACTCACTGAGATCTGCCTGCCTCTGCCTCCTGAGTGCTGGGACTAAAGATGTGCACCATGGCAGTCTCCCTAAAATTATTAAATAAGAGCCGGGCGTGGTGGCGCACGCCTTTAATCCCAGCACTTGGGAGGAAGAGGCAGGCGGATCTCTGTGAGTTCGAGGCCAGCCTGGTGTACAAAGCAAGTCCAGGACAGCCAGGGCTGTTACACAGAGAAACCCTGTCTCGAAAAACCAAAAAAAAAATTATTAAATAAAAGAGACTCTAAGGAAATCTGTTACAGTATTATGCTGTGGATCTAACATAGGTCACTGTTGTCATGCTTAAGACCTACTGTTTCTGTTTTTGCCCAGAATGATGATGATAACCGAGCCAGTGAGAGCAAAAAACCCAAAACGGAGGACAAGAACTCATCAGGCCATAAACCATCCAGCAACAGAGAGTATGTTCCATATCATGTTGCATGCTAGTATTGGCTGTGTACATCATTGTTGTTTGGCACTTTCTTTTTTCTTTTTATTTTTTTGATTTTTCGAGACAGGGTTTCTCTGTGTAACAGCCCTGGCTGTCCTGGACTCACTTTATAGACCAGGCTGGCCTCGAACTCACAGAGATCTGCCTGCCTCTGCCTCCCAAGTGCTGGGATTAAAGGCGTGCGCCAACACCGCCCGGCCTTTGGCACTTTCTGACGTGCTTAAGAGCATTTTTCTAGTTGACTGAATGTCATGTACATATATGCATGTGTGGATAGTAGTAACAGCTTTGCTTTTAGCTAATAGAGATGAGAAGCATTTTCTCCTTTTTTGTTAGTAAGATAAAAATATGTCCTAGTTGGGGTTACTATTTATCATGGTAAAACCCCATGACCAGGGCAACTTGGGGAAGAAAGGACTTACTTGGCTTGTCCCTCCACATCACTGTCCATCACTGAAGGGAGCCAAGACAGAAGCTCAAACAGGGCAGGGACCTTGAGGCAGAAGCTGATGCAGCGGCCACACAAGAGTGGTGCTGCTTACTGGCTTGTTCATGGCTTGCTCAGCCTGCTTTCTTACAGAACCCAGGACCACCAGCCTAGGCATGGCACCACCCACAATGGGCTGGGCCCTCCTCCGTCAATCACTAATTAAGAAAATGCTCTACAGGCTTGCCTGCATGCCTAATTGTATGGAAGTATTTTCTCAGTTGAGGTTCCCATTTCTCAAATGATTCTAGCCTGTGTCAGGTTGTCATAAAACTAGCCAGCACAAAGTATGAGATAAGAGTAACAGTAAAGCTTCACTGTTTTCTGGGTAGATAACAAACTCATACAACTTGAAAGAGACTAATAACTTGTAAGCATTAATCTTTTCACAATTTATCTATTTGCTCATTGATTGAGCCAATATTTTATTAAGCATTTATTGTGTGGCAGATTGTTGTAGGCACCGGTGACCGTGGAAAAGAGAAAACAGGTAAACTCGGCAGGCCAAGGGAGAGACAGGTGACTGCTTGAAAGAATTTGCCATCTTCTTGTGAGGTCACATGGAGAATGTCTTTACAAATTTGTCTAAGAAGCAGGCAAAAAGAGGTGGAAAAATCCTTCACTCCCGTATCACTCTGCAGAAATGGTTTTTCTGTTTTGTTTGGCAGCTCATCTAAACAGAGTAGTACAAAAGAAAAGGACTTGCTACCTTCACCTGCTGGGCCTGTTCCTTCAAAAGATTCAAAAACAGAGCATGGCTCTCGGAAGAGGACTGTCAGTCAGTCGTCTTCCTTAAAGTCCAGCAGTACCAGCAATAAGGAAAATAGTGGAAGCAGCAAGAGCAGTTCCTCCACATCAAAGCAGAAAAAGACAGAAGGGAAGGTTTCCAACACCTCCAAAGAGGCCAAGGTAGGGTGGTGGAGCTTGAGCCTTTGAAAATCACCCTGCTTTGCCTCCCTGAAGTGACATTGCTGTTTGTAAACATGTTGTTATAGTTGCAGGCATGTGTGTGTCTCAGAGAACAACTTTCAGAAGTCAGTTTTCACCTTTCCTCTTGTTAGGCAGGATCTCCCTACTGCAGGTGTGCTGTGTACCTGGGGGTAGCTGGGCGATTTTTCTCCATATGAGTGGAGTTGCACATTGTACCACATCTGGCTTGCCTTTTTTTTTTTTTTTTTTGAGTTAGGATCTCACTATGTAACCTTGGCTGGCCTGGAACTTACAGAGATCCACTTGCCTTTCTGCCTCTTGAATGCTGGGAGTAAAAGTGCGTGCTACCACATGTGACTTCAAATGATTGTCTTTAACGTAATAATGATACGGGACTGGGGAGATGGCTCAGTGATGCTACTCTTCCAAAGGACCTGGGTTCAAGTCCCAGTACCCACATGGAAGTTCACAGCTGTCTGTAATTGTTGGGCATGGTGGCGAATGCCTTTAATCCCAGCACTTGGGAGGCAGGGGCAGGCAGATCTCTGTGAGTTTGAGGTCAGCCTGGTCTACAAATTGAGTCCAGGACAGCTAGGGCTCTGTTACACAGAGAAACCCTGTCTTGAAAAAACAAACAAAACCAGAAAACATAGTCATGATACAGTTGAATAGTCTTGGTGTTTACAGATTGAGATTTGGGTGCCAGAGCCTGCTGGTAAGACCCGGGGCACGAGGATTAAGAAATTAAGGCTGAGATAAGAATTAAGATATGAAGAAGAAGCATGGGTTTGAGAGGACTCGACTTTATTTTGCAGCTCCGTTTTATAAGTCCAGCAAACAGCATATGTTTAATACAAAGAAGTTTGCTATAGTATCCATTCAATGAAGTCACATGGGCAGAGCAGTCTGATCTTTTGTGTGCAGGTGGTAACAGGTAGCAACAGGTAGTTACATATCAACATTATAATGTTATAATATCCTTCCCCCTGTTACTAGAAAACTCTGTAGTCTTGGATACAATAGAAACAAGGAACTTTGCAAGTAAAATGCACTAACAGCAAGGGTCTCAAGGAGACATGCTGGCAGAACATGCTATGATTGTTAAGAGAGTATGAAGCCAGTCAAGTAAGTCAACCATCACCAAGCTGGGAAAATTTCTCTCCCAGGCATCTCTTCTAATCTGCACTCAGCTCTACACCTTTGGTTCCAAGAGGATTTTTCAGGGCTGTGCTTTAGTAGACCCTCAATCTGTTTACAATATTATCTTTATTTTTGTTTTTTTGAGACAGTTTTCTCTGTGTGCTCTTGGTTGTCTGGAAGCCAGTTTGTAGACCAGGCTGGCCTCGAACTCACAGAGATGCCTGTCTCTGCCTCCCAAGGGCTTGGATTAAAGGCTTGTACCACCACCTGGCAATTGCTTTTTTCTTAAGACCAGGTCTCACTATGTAACCTAATTGAGATGTGAAGAAAAAACCTGATGATCTACCTGTCACAGCCTCCCAAATGACCAGGTTGTTCATATGCTTTCTAAACTGTTGTGGTGAGAAGCAACTGTATAACATTACAGTATTTAAGTGAAAATTAAGACAATATTTAAGTTTTTAAGAATATGGTGCAGAGTAGTGGTGGCATACATCCTTAATCCCAGCACTTGGGAGGCAGGGTCAGGGATTCAAGGCCAGCTTGGTCAACAGAGTGAGTTCCAGGGCAGCCAGAGTTACACAGAAAAACCCTGTCTCCAAAAAAGAAAAAAAAAAAGTATACACACATACACTTAGAAATTGAATATTCTGGACTGCTACAGTCCTGTTAAATGTGATAATGTAAGATTTTAAGTTTAAGTCAAATTATGAGCATTTCAAGATGAGTTGTACAGATGGATTTCTCTCCAATAAAGCACCCTATTTCTGTCGAAACTTGGTTAGCTCACCCAGCACCCCAAGGACACTGACTAATCTGTTGCCCTTCTTCACTGTTTTTGTTTTTACCTACTTTTTTTTTTTTTAATAAGGTTTTTTGAGACAGGGTTTCTCTGTGTATCCCTGACTGTCCTGGACTCACTTTGTAGACCAGGCTGGCCTTTGAACTCACAGAGATCCACCTGCCTCTGCCTCCGAGTGCTGGGATTAAAGGTGTGGGCCACCACTGTTTTTACCTGCTTACCAGCTCTTTCTCCATGTATCATCCTTTCTGATACAGAGTTTGAGTTGAGGTTTCGATGTTAGTTTCTTTCTTTTCTTGTTTTTGTTTTTTGAGACAGTTTTTCTATTAACAGAGCCCTGCCTGTCCTGGACTCTGCCTCCCAAGTGCTGGGATTAAAATTGTTAGTCACCCCACCTGGCTCTATGCTAATTTCTTAAACTAGTGCTTTAAAAAAAAAAATGCATCCATTAAGTGAAGTCGTGGGCTCATTAGTTGTCTTGTGTCTGTAGGTAGAAGGCACTATGCTTCCTCTTTATAAAGGAGGCTTCCTTCAGTAACTTTGCCCTTGAAAGGAAGAATTTGTGTCATTATTAATGTTTTCTCCAGTATTATTTAACTTACTAAGAAATTTAGAAATGTTGTTGGATCATATTTGGATCATACTTGGTGTTTGGTGGGTTTTGTTTGTTTGTATATAAGATCAGAGTCTCACTGAACCCCGGGCTGGCTTGGGTGCTGAGATCTTCTTTCCTCAGCCTCCTAAATGCTGGGATGGTAGGCATGTATCCTCTCACTTTGACTTTTAATTTGTTGTTTTTCCTATGGGAAATCTTAGAATTGATATCTATATTAGAGTCATTAAATTTTCCAGAGGAAGTGAAGTTTAAAGAAAGCCTAGATTCAGGAGTAGAATTTAAGCAGCTGACTTATTCCGCCCTTTGGTTACTTTCAGCCCATTTGTAGAATGCTCTTTTTACACAGTAACCTATAACTGTTCAGTACACACTGGCTTAACTCATGCTGCGTCAGTAAGCCTTTAGAGCTATAAATGCATGCAGGTAGTACATTGATGCTGGTCAAGAGGACACAGACAACCACTGACTTGGAAAGAACAAACTGGAAGTTCACCTCAACTCTCTAGTGAGCTTAAGATTGTATTAGCCAAGGTTGTCATGGTAAACTCAAACAAACAAAAAAAAAAACTGTCTAGTTTTGAAGGCTAAAAACCCAGTACCAACGTTTTGAGCATTATCTTCTCAAAACAAGGAAGAAGCTGAAATGACACAGCTGTGATCTCTCTATTCATGATAACTCCAGGGTATAGTACTGTGTTTGTATTCCAAGGAGGAGTCCCTGTCTCTGTATTCAGACTGTTTCGTTTTTTTTTTTTCATTTTAAATTATGTGTATATATCTCTGTGTATTTTATGTGGATGTGAGTGTAGTGCTCTTGGATGCCATAGGTATCAGATACTCCTAGAGCTGCAGTTACAGGCAGTTGAGCTGCTGAGAACCAAACTCAAGCCCTCTGGAAGAGCAAGAAGTGCTCTTAGTCACTGGACCATCTTTCCAGTCCCTTACATTGCCTTACAACAACAAAAGCTATCTAATACTAACACTTACTTCAAAGGGTAGTTGAAGAATTAACAGTCATACTACGCAGTTAACTTAGTCCTAGTAATGAACTTATTTTTGTTTTGTTTGTATTTTGAGACAGGATCTCACTATGTAGCCCTGAGTGACCCGAACTTGGTGTGTAGACCAAGTTGTTCTTGAACTTACAGAAATCCTCCTGACTGAGTGTTGTAATTAAAGGCACGTGCCACCACACCCACCCAGCACATATTTCCCACATGGTACACACACACACACACACACACACACACACACACACACACACACACACACCACACACACACACACACACACACCACACACACACACACAC
>CAJQZJ010032020.1:3876633-3950661 GCA_907164525.1 Lophiomys imhausi
ACCCACACCCACACACACACACACACACACACACACACACACACACACACACACACACACACACACTCAGCTCTGTGACCAAGACCTAGCATTTATGTAGAAGCCATAAAAGAAAGGGCCTTTGGTATCTTTCCTATTGAACTTTATCTCTTTTTTTTTTTGGTTGTGAACCTAGCCTTTAACGGCTGAGCCATCTCTCCAGCCCCTCATTTTTTTTTTTTTTAGCTTTTAAGCTTCTATTTGTTTTTTGTTTTATGTGTATGAATATTTTACATGCATGCATGTGTGGTGATATGCACCACTTATATGCCTGGTGGCCCACAGAGGTCAGAAGAGTGTATTGGATCCCTTGAACTAGAGGTTGTGAGTCACCATGTGGGTGCTGGGATTTGAACCCAGGTCCTCTGCAATAGCAGCCAGTGCTCTTAACTGCTGAGCTGTCTCTCCAGACCTCAACCTCACTTCTTTACGACAGAGTTTCTCTTGAATCTGAAACTCATCATTTCAGCAGTGCTGTTCCCTGGATCCGCCTGTTTCTGCCCCGCAACCCTACTGTTACAGGGACATACAACCATGCCCAGCTTTTATGGAAGTCCTGGGGATTTGAACTCTTGTTCTCTTGCTTCATAGCACATGTGCTTACCCACTAACTCAGCCTTCCCCACCAACCAGTACTACCATTTTGATACTCACTTTAACAAGCACCTAGCCTAAATGCTTTGCATGCAGTAGACTCTTAATAAATATAAGAATAAATATTTTGGTTATATAAAATGAACTCAATCTGGTTTTTTTTTTTTTTTTGGTGGTGGTGGGATTTTGTTTTTTGTTTTGGTAGCACTATAGAATTTAATAACAAAGAAATTTGAAGACTGGATTTGTTTCTGTTTTAGCAGTGGCTTATAGTTTTCAACTTAGTTGTATGTATTCTTTTGGTCAGGAAAAGGCTCCAAATAGTTCCTCTAATTGTCCTCCATCTACACTAACTCCTGATTCTTCAAAGCCTCGGAGAACAAAGCTTGCCTTTGATGACAGGTAAGATAAATTTTATGCCTTTTTTTTGGGTTTTTTTTTTTTTTTTTTTTTTTTTTCCAGAGCTGAGGACCGAACCCAGGGCCTTGCGCTTGCTAGGCAAGCGCTCTACCACTGAGCTAAATCCCCAACCCCTTTTTTTGGTTTTTTTAGACACAATCTCACTGTATAGCCTTGACTGGCCTGGAGCTCTATGTGTAGACCAGGCTGACTCAAACTCTTACAGATTAGCCTGCCTCAGCCTCCTGAATGCTTGATTAAAGCCAAGTGTCATCCTGCCAGCTGTAAAGAGATAATTATACTTTCATGTATGCATTTAAGAAACTCCAGTCAGCATATAAGAAACTTATTTAAATAAGTCAGGTTCTGTAAGGATATACTTGTGTCTGACCTACAGAATATTTATTCAAATATATCAGGTTTTGTAGGGATATACTTGTATCTGGCCTACAGAATATTCATTTAAATACATCAGGTTCTGTAGGGATATACTTGTATCTAACCTACAGAATATTCATTTAAGGGCTGGAGAGGTGGCTCAGAGGTTAAGAACAGTGGCTGTTCTTCCCAAGGTCCTGAGTTCAAATCCCAGCAACCACATGGTGGCTCACAGCCATCTACATTGAGATCTGCCCGGGCATATATGTAGAGCAAATACTGTATACATAATAAAAAAAATAAAAAAAAAAAGAATATTCATTTAAATACATTAGGTTCTGTTAGGGATATACTTGTATCTAATTTACAGAATATTCATTTAAATACATCAGGTTCTGAAGGAATATACTTGTATCTCACTTGCAGAATGTTCAGGGTTAATTTGAAAGGCATCTTTAGTCCATCTACTCCTTTAACAACCAGTGGTTCTCCTGAGTGACAGGAAGGATATGCTTCTTGGAGCTGTCACTGCTGCCAGTACCACTGTTGATGACATGGGTCTTCTCAGATAAACAATGTTGCTTTCTCTTGCCTTTTGTCAGAGTTCACTTCTTCTACCTGCATCCTACTTACTCTTTTGTTTTGTTTTTTGAGACAGGGTTTCTCTGTGTATCCTTGGCTGTCCTGGACTCACTTTGTAGACCAGATTGGCCTTGAACTCACAGAGATCCACCTGCCTCTTGAGTGCTGGGATTAAAGGCGTGTGCCACCATGCCTGGCCCTACTTACTCTTGATCTTTAAAAAAAAAACTTGAAATCCCAGCACTTGGGAGTCAGAGGCAGGCGAGGCCAGCCTGGTCTACAAAGTGAGTCCAGCACAGCCAGGGCTACACAGAGAAACCCTGTCTCGAAAAAAAAAAAAAAAAAAAAAACTTGAGTAAGATAATTTCCAATACTAGGGAGCTTGATCTCTGTGTGCTTCAGTGGAAGATTTGCCACAAAAGCCCATAATTTATGTTCTTAATCTATATACACGTGTCAGAAAACTGAAATGTTTGATAATAGTTTATTATTATTATGAAATGTTTAATGATCACTTCTTGAGACTGTGAAAGCTAGAAGATACTGGAGACTAAAATAACTTAGTGATTATCTTTTAGAATGTTAACCTTTTTATTTATAAAAATTATTTTGCAGAAATTATTCAGCAGATCATTATTTACAAGAAGCAAAAAAACTCAAACACAATGCAGATGCTTTGGTATGTAAATATTCTTCCTGCTCTACTTTTATCAAGCTAATGTGTTCCCTTCTGTTGTCTGTACTCAGCACTGTTCTCCTTTAGTCTGATAGGTTTGAGAAAGCAGTGTACTACCTTGATGCTGTAGTGTCATTCATTGAGTGTGGGAATGCATTAGAGAAGAACGCTCAGGAATCCAAGTCCCCATTCCCTATGTACTCAGACACGGTGGAGCTCATCAAGTAAGTAAGGAACTTGACATTTCACTAGAATAACTTTATCATTCATTATAGTTATTTGGTTCACTGAAGATGGTGAACTGAGAAGACACTTAGTGTTCCATTTTCTTTAAGGAAGAATTTTAGTGGGTGTTTTATTTAGGTTTGATTATGATATTTGAGACCATAGGAAGTTGTAAGATCAAGGTGAAATATTCTGTTTATTTATTTATTTATTAATCTCAACTCATAGATACACTATGAAACTAAAGAATTATTTGGCACCGGATGCTACAGCTGCAGACAAGAGACTCACAGTTCTTTGGTAAGCATTGTATTCTAGCCTTTGCTGGGTAACAGGCAGTTCCTTGATGAATTGTGCTGTATGTGCTTTTCTGAGTATTATCCTGCAATCAGTCTTCCACAACCCCTTCACAAAACCTTAACAAGTCAATCAAAGAATAGCTCAAAATCCCCACTGAAAGACTTTAGATCCTGTCAGCCTCTAATCCCCTGGCCTTTTGGTGAAAGTGCTGGAGTAGGACTGACACTAGAACCCTCCATTGAATTAAGTGACCATTCTTCTTTCTGTATATGCTCCTGTTTGCTTTGTCCTAGTGGGACATCATCTGTTTACTTGTTCAAGTGGCATCCTGGACCAGGTACTGTGTTCACACTAGAAATGTAGCTGTGAACTATTTGACGTTACCCTGCTAATTTTGGAGTCTATACTCCAGTGAGAAGAGACAAAAACTAATCCATGTGAATATGTGAAAAAAAATCTCTCTGAAAGAAGAGAGTGCACAGGCCCCTTGTGGTGGCACACGCCTTTAATCCCAATACTCAGTGTGAGGCCAGCCTCAGACTACCTGTAGCAAGTTTCAAGACATCTAAGAAGATAGAATAGAGAGACCTTGTCTCAAAAGAAAAAAAAAGGAATTCTCTACTCTTAGAGTCTTAGAGAGATTGAGAGACTTGCTCTGGAGGTTACAGCATAGGCAGGGGCTGGATGGAGGGAAAGAATAGGAAACTTGTAAGGAACTGAAAGACCAATGAATACAAAAGTGGCCTTTACTGGGTACATAGGCAGGAACAATAATTATGTGGGCTGAACTGTGTGATATAAAAGTGGCCTTTACTGGGTACATAGGCAGAAACAATAATTATGTGGGCTGAACTGTGTGAGCTTCATTGAAGGTTCCATCACGCTTGTGATGTTTCAGTTTTCTACTTTTAGTTTTTAACTTTTTAAAAGTATTTCTATTATGGTTTGTTGGTGTAGTTTTAATTTTGAATGTCAGTACCTAATGGGATGTTAGTCCTAGTTTTCTTGGCTAGTTTCCTTTCCCTGTGGTGTGTTCCATATTAAGCTGACCTTTTGGTTTTGCCTGAGGAATAATGTTGACCCTGGGCCATGGTTGCTCACATGAAGCCAACCCTATATTCCTACACAGTGGAAAGACTGCTTATTGATATAGCCATGTCTGAATACATGTACTGCCCTTTCTTATTGCCTAGCCTGAGATGCCAATCACTGTTGTACCTGAGGCTGTTCAAACTGAAAAAGGAGAACGCTCTGAAGTACTCCAAGACATTGACTGAGCACCTCAAGGTAAGTGTGTGTAACAGTCCATTGCCTAGAAGATAAAATATGCAGATCTTCCCATCCCTGTCCCAGAGATACTCTCATATTTAGGCAAAACATAACAAACTAACTACTGCTTGAAAATTCTCAGATATGTGTGTGCTTTTTTGGGAAAGCTTTCAAATATGTATATTGGATTACAGAATTTTCATAGCTGTGTACAACAGCCATGTCTTTACTTGGAAATAGTTTTTGCATTTTCACTACTACCTTTCTTCAAACTGTTATCTTGTTTTATTTTGTTCCTTACACTACTAGGGATCAAACACATGGAGTTGTGCATGCTAAGCAAGTGGCCAATCACTGAACCACACAACCAGCGCAGACAAAGTTATTGTAGTATCCTAAAATGTCTTCCTTTTTAAAAAATTTCAAGTCAGTACCATATAAACTCTCCTAAAATCCTGCTGTAGTTTATACTGTAGAACCCCTCCATAACCCCTACAGGCACAAGGTCTGGCCTACAAGATGCTCAAGAATCACCTATTCTTTGTGTAAACCCTCCTCAGATAACCCAGATGGGTTCTCTTTTCTGCCTGCCTGGTTTCCCATGTGTGTAATAATGACTCGTTTCCCTGTGTCTTTTTCATTCCCTCCACCCATTACTCATTGTGTCTGAAGTCTTCTAGAGCACAGCCTAGCTTTCACTTAATAACTTCTTTCTGTTTTGCACTCACACATTCTTTGTTTTCATTTTTAAAGATGTATTGGATAGAAGAGATGGCTTAGTGGTTAAGAGCACACTGACTGTTCTCCCAAAACACCCAGGTTCAATTCCCAGCATCCATAGGACTGCTTACAACTGTGTGTGTTCCTAAGGATCTGACATCCTCTCCTAGCCTCTGAGGGCACTGGGAATGCATATGATACATAAATATACATGTAGGCAAAAGCACCTGTACACAAAAATTAATTAAAGCATTTAAAGATTTGTGTGTATGTGTCTATCCTCAGAGGCCAGAGGAGGACCTAGATACCTTGAAGCTAGAATGAGCTACCCAACTTGAGTGCTTGAGATCCAAACTCAGGTCCTCTGGAAGGGCAACAGTTGCTCTTAACCACTGAACTATCTCCAGCTTCATGTTACTGTTTTCTGAAATAGTCTCATAACTCTAAGCTGACCTCAAACTGGCCATGGAGCCAATGATTATAAAGTTCTTAAGATCAAACCTAGGCCAATACTTTTGAAGATATTGAATATCTTAAAAGTTACATATGGGCTGGAGAGATGGCTCAGCGGTTAAGAGCACTGCCTAGTGCTCTTCCAAAGGTCCTGAGTTCAATTCCCAGCAACCACATGGTGGCTCACAACCATCCACAATGTGATCTGGTGCCCTCTTCTGGAGTGCAGGTGTACATGCAGATAGAGCACACATATGCATAAAATAAATAAAATAAATCTTTAAAAAAAAAAGTTACATATATTGCTGTCAAATAACTTTATTTTTCCCTGCAGAATTCTTACAGTAATTCTCAAGCACCTTCACCTGGCTTGGGAAGGTAGGTACAATTTTGTTCTCTGGAATATTTTTTATGTATATATTTGTGGATCATAGTAGAAGTGGACAACAAAATTATTGCAATTTTTTGATGGTACAAGTCTTTTGATTTTTAATTGGAAAAAATTTATTTTGTGAATTTCATATCATGCACCCAGTTCCCTCTCATCTCCCACTCTTCCTCAGACCCACCCTCCACCCTTGCAATCTGTCCCAGAATAAAAAAATTACAGCTCATTGTGGAAGCTGCAGTGTATCTCAGTGTGTCCCATAATATTTCCTTTTGTCCACACATTTTGCTTGCAAATGTTCATTATAATGACTCCTTGGTCTGGTACGATGTCTCTGGTTTCTGCTACTTTGTCAGTACTGGAACCTCACTGGAACTCCTCTCAGTATGCCGTAACTGTCCTGTGTCATGGAGATCCTGTAGTTTTGGGTTGTGGAACTGGCCTCTTCTTGCACTCCAGAAGTTCATCCATGGGGTAGATGTTGGGGTGGGTGGGTCAACGCAAAGCCCTGGTTCTGGACCTGCAACCCCCAATTCCAGGGCCAGTTCTATTATGGAGAGGTGCAGGGCATGCTCTCTGGAGTGCTGCAGCATGTGAGGGGCAGGGACCGCTTTCCTGCTCTTCCCCATCTGGGCCAGATCTGTCAGCCAGTGGTGGTGAGGGCAAAAGGGAGGGGAGCGGATCTCTCCTTAGTCAACACCAACACAGCAGACAGAAGGCAGGGCTGGGTCTCCCATGCTCACTCCCTCAGGACTGGCTTACTCACAACCCCCACATCCACAGCTAGGCAGAGTTCTTCTAGTTTCTGGTTTGTTTCCTGCCCTGGGAGCCCATCTGTTTTTTTTTTTTGGGTACTGGTCTGGTAGTCATCACAGGCTACCCCATGGGGCCAACATTGTGTTGTTATCCAGCTTACGCTTTTTCCAGGAATGTTAGGCTACTCTTCATTCAGATGTTCATAGATCAGAACACTGAATCTAGATATAGCCTCTCTCCTCTCTGCCACCTACTGATGCACATGTGACAAAGCAGCCACATCTGCAGTGGCTCTAGGAGCAGGGGATTGCTGCTTTAAAATATTAAAATTAAAATCTCTACTAAGGCCGGGCAGTGGTGGCGCACGCCTTTAATCCCAGCACTTGGGAGGCAGAGGCAGGTGGATCTTGTGAGTTCGAGGCCAGCCTGGTCTACAAAGTGAGTCCAGGACAGCCAGAGCTGTTATACAAAGAAACCCTGTCTCAAAAAAACAAAAAAATCTCTACTAAGATATTTTGTTTTTGTTTTTGTTTTTTTTTTTTTTTGTTTTTCGAGACAGGGTTTCTCTGTGTAGCCCTGGCTGTCCTGGACTCAATTTGTAGACCAGGCTGGCCTCGAACTCACAAAGATCCGCCTGCCTCTGCCTCCCAAGTGCTGGGATTAAAGGCGTGCGCCACCACTGCCCGGCCTACTAAGATATTTTTAAATTTTATTTTTTTGATGTTTAGAGTTGAACCCAGGGGTTTTTTTTTTTTTTTTTTGCATGTTCTCCCACTGATTTATGCCTCTAGAGAAGTATTTTTTTAAGTTATTCTTTCCAATTTAATAATTAAAAATACAATGAACATAATTTTAGAAAGGTTAGAAATGAGACATGTCACCTGCAGACGTCTGAGTTTTGGTTTTGTGTTGTTTCTCCCTTTCTACCATGTAGTTCCTCAGTAATACTTAGCTTTTCAGACTTGGTGGGAAGCACCCTAACCCTGAACCATCTCACTAGCCCACAGATATCTAAGTTTTTAGCTACCTCAGTGCTTCTCAGGTTTTCATAGTTATTTAGATTTGTTACATTGCTTTTAACTTCACTTAGATCTTGGCATTGCCAGAGTATAGTGGCATGGGTTGGATTTATCTTCCATTCCTACATTAATCCCTCCCACCTACACCCAAAAGGGGAACAAATACCCTGCAACCTTTTATAGTTCTCATTTTCTGAATGTATCTGTTGAGTTCTTGTGTTAATGTGAGTTGACATTCCATCTACTTTTTTTGGTTTTGGCTTTGGTTTTGGTTTTTCAAGACAGGGTTTCTCTGTGTAACAGCCCTGGCTGTCCTGGACTCACTTTTGTAGACCAGGCTGGCCTTGAACTCACAGAGATACACCTGCCTCTGCCTCCCTAGTGCTGAGTTTAAACAGCTAACATTCCATCTTATTCTCCTTTGTCTATCCATCCCATCTGCAGGGCTGAGGTAAAATCCAGAGCCCTTTGCATGCTAAGCAAGTGCTCTCCTTCTTTTACTTTTTTAAAAAAATTATTTATTATGTATATTGTTTTCTATCTGCATGTATGCCTGCAGGCCAGAAGAGGGCACTAGATCTCATTATAGATGGTTATAAGCCACCATGTGGTTGCTGGGAATTGAACTCAGGACCTCTGGAAGAGCAGCCAGTGCTTGTAACCACTGAGTCATCTCTCCAGCAACATCCTCAGGCTTTTTAATTTGTTCTTTTTAGACAGAATTTCAGTATGAAGTCCAAGGTGACCTCTATCCTGTAGTATGTTGGTTTCATAATGCCCACTAGGTGTGTGTGTGTGAATAAACATTCTATTTCACTTTGTGTAGCAAAGCTGTTGGGATGCCTTCCCCTGTTTCTCCAAAGCTGTCACCGGGCAATTCTGGAAGTTACTCTTCTGGGGGCAGTAGTGCTTCAGCAAGTGGTTCTTCGGTGACCATTCCACAGAAGATCCACCAGATGGCAGCAAGCTATGTCCAGGTTACATCCAACTTCCTCTATGCCACAGAAATTTGGGACCAAGCTGAACAGCTTTCCAAAGAACAAAAAGGTTTGTTGGGCTTTGGATAAACTTTCAGGATAGAATTGTTTTTTTTGAGTTTTTTGTTTTTTTTCAACATAGGGTTTCTCTATGTAATATCCTTGGCTATCCTGGACTCACTTTGTAGACCAGGCTGGCCTCCAACTCACAGAGATCCACCTGCTTCTGCCTCCCAAGTGCTGGGATCAAAGGCGTGCGCCACCACTCATGGTAGGATAGAATTGTTAAAAGAAATTTTAGTGGTTTAGTTAAGTATGTAGAGAACATTTACTTTATTCCATGCTTTAGAGGCAATCATAGTTTGCTGATAGCCTCCTTTGCTTAGCCAAACACTAAGTGTGAGTTGACGTGATGAAAATTACCCTTGGGCTGGGCATGGTTCCCTGAGATTACTTGCTCAGCATGTATGAGGCCCTGGGTTTGGTCTCTAGCATGAAGGACAGGGAACAGATGTAATGATGTGGGGAAGGGACAGACAAACAGCTTTTGTGGTATGGGTGACACCAGACAAACTAATAATTGTTCTTGGTGTAGGACAGACTTGTCTGTCTGGCATGTTGAATGCAGCTCAGAAGGCACCACCTTGTCTGCCATTAACTTTACCCTATATTCTGAAATACACCTTAAACAATGCAGCTGGGCATGGTGGCGCACGCCTTTAGTCCCAGCACTTGGGAGGCAGAGGCAGGCAGATCTCTGTGAGTTTGAGGCTAGTCTGATCTACAAAGTGAGTCCAGAACAGCCAGGGCTACACAGAGAAACCCTGTCTCGAAAAACCAAAAACCAAAACAAAACAAAAATCGAATGCAGCAGTTGGGATCTGCTCAGTAGGTAAAGGTGCTTGCCTTCAAACCCCAGGATCCACTTGGTGGAAGGAGAGAAAAGACTCCGCAGAATTTTCCTCTGACTCAGCACAAGTACACTGTGACATGTACACAGACAGAAGGATAATGTAAAAGAGAGAACGGTTAAAAAATATAGCAGTTAGGGCTGGAGAGATGACTAAGCAGTTAAGAGCACTGACTGTTCTTTCAAAGGACTGGGGTTCAAATCCCAGCACCCACATAGCAGTTCCAAACTGTAATGGCCAGGCATGGTGGCACACACCTTTAATCCCAGCACTCGGAAGGCAGAGGCAGGTGGATCTCTGTGAGTTCAAGGTCAGCCTGGTCTACAGAGTGAGTCCAGGACAGCCAGGGCTACACAGAGAGACTCTGTCTCAAAAACCAAAACAAAACCATTTTATATATATATGATTGTTTTGTATAGTGTCCAAGCAAGGTGTCAATGCTACACTGTTGTGTTAGTCTCTTAAGTAGCTCTCCCACTTAGTTACCATGGATGTTAATATGTCTCTTTCTGCATTTGACTGCTTACTTCCTCATGCTATTGTTATATTTGTTCTTCTGTCTCTCTTATTTCCTTTCTGTTGACTAGATTCAAGTTCACTATTTGTATAAAATGCTCTAGGTAGTACATCTTATCAGGATGCACCTAGTTACCTAAGGTTTCTATTGCTGGGAAGAGACAATATGACCACAGCAACTCTTTTTTTTTTTCTATTTTTTTATGATAATTTATTTTTTATTTCTTCAAGTTACATCTCAATCACAATCCCCTCCCTACTCCCCCCTCCAGTCCCACCCTTCCACCCTCCTCCCCCTCAACCCCCCATCCTCTTCCCTTCTTTTTTTTTTTTTTAGTTTAAGGTATTTCTTTTTTCCCCCCAACAGCTCTCCCTTTCAGTCCAAAAAATGGTTCTTTTTCTTATAACTATAAATACAATACAAAACAACAGAAATAAATAGGCCACAATTATAAGAGTTATATGGCTTCGCATACATTCCCAATGTCCAGTCCATATGTATTTGGGCACCTTTTATAAGCAACTCTTATAAAAGAAAACATTTAATTGGGGCTGGCTTACAGTTCAAAGGTTTAATCCATTGTCATCATGGTGGGAAGCATGGAGACACAGGGACAGACATGGTGCTGGAGAGGTACCTGAGAGATCTACACCTGGATCCATAGGCAGCAGGAAGAGAAAGAGCTACTAGGCTTGGCTTAAGCTTCTGAGACCTCAAAGCCTTCCTTTAGTGACACACTTCCTCCAGCAAGGCTACACCTACTTTAGCAAGGCCACAACTCCTAGTCATGCCACACCTTTTACTGATAATAAGATTCATTAGGCATGAGCAAGTCAGTGGTGGCACATGCCTTTAATTCCAGCATTTGGGAGGCCAAAGTCAGGTTGGGTCTCTGAGTTCAAGGCCAGTCTGTCTAAGAGTGAGTTCCAGGACAGCCAGCGATTTTTTTGTATTAATTAAAAAAAAAAAAGATTCATCAGACTTGAGCATGGTAAAGTAGGCCTATAGTCCCAGAATTTAGAAGGCTGAGGCAGAAGGATTGCAACTTGGAACCTAATCTGGAATACATAGCAAGAACCTGTCTTTTAAAAAACAAAAAAAATTTTTTTTAAGGTGAATACATTATTTACATAGTGTCACTCTGATGAGCATGATATAACTTCTCCTTTTAAACTTTAACTTAAACTTTTGACATCCATGATAACCATTGCCTAGGTCCATTATTAGGAAATAGAAACTTCTTTATGTGCCAGGGATAGTGGTACCTGCCTGTGATTCCAGAAGCTGTAAGAAGTTTCTTGATTCTTCAAATCAAGAGTTTGAGGTTATCATCAGCTACATAGGGAGTCCAGGCCAGCCTGGGCTATGTGAAGCCCTATCTTGGGGGAGAGGTGAGCAAAGAAAAACCTTCCTCAATATTCTGTTCTGGCAAAACTTTTGCATTTATTAGTTGGAATTTTTGTAGAGGCATTTCACCTCAGGTGACTCTGATTACTTCTTGCCTTATTTGGTTAGTGTGTAGTCTTTAACAACCCCTTTTCTGTACATTTCTAAAAGCTTTCTTCTCTGAGAAGTATCTGAATACTACATTCCTGTCTGCTTGAAAAACTGCACTGGAGTCAAATCCTAGGATATAGTTCTCTTTTCCCATTTATTTCAACTTGACAGAGCCTTTTTTGTTCACATAAGAATCTTTTTATTTCCATCCTTTAAACTTCTGACTAAAAAGAAGGGATTTATCAGTGGTGCAACTGATAACAGTAAGAAGGTTGTTAATAGACTATCATGGAGCTACACAGGGGCCTTTGTGGGAAACATGCAAGGACTATTTCCTCTTTCCTACTACTCCTTTACAAAAAGAAAAGAGAAAGAGACAGGTTTTCTCTGTGTCAGAGCCCTGGCTGTCCTGGACTCAATTTGTAGACCAGGCTGGTCTTGAACTCACAGAGCCCTGACCTGCTTCTGCCTCCTAGGTGCTGGGATTAAAATTGTGAACTACCACACCCCGCCATTATAGACAGGTGTGCACTGCCATGTGGGTGCTGGGATTTGAACCTGTGTCCTTTGGAAGAGCAGCCAGTGCTCTGAACCGCTGAGCCCTACTGCTTCTTGCACAGAAGTAACCCAGAGAGAGTGCTTTGAGTAATCTAGTGGGCTGCTGTACATGTGCCACTGGGACTCCATTTGTTTGTTTGTTTGTTTTTTGAGACAGGGTTTCTCTGTGTATCCTTGGCTATCCTGGACTCACTCTGTAGACCAGGCTGGCCTTGAACTCACAGAGACCCGCCTGCCTCTACCTCCCGAGTGCTGGGGTTAAAGGCGTGCGCCACCATGCCCGGCAATTACAGACAGTTGTGAACTGCCCCGTGGGTGCTGGGATTTGAACCTGGGACCTTTGGAAGAGCAGCCAGTGCTCTTAACCACTGAGCCATCTCTTCAGTCCCAGGACTCCATTTTTAATGTGTAATTGCAGGTGAGCATTTTTATCAGTGGTATTCATCTTAGAATTCATTATCATGCATTCTGTTTAAACTGATATATGACTTCAGGAACTTGAAAGACTGTAGAGGCCTTTAGTGAGGGGGTGGTGCTATTTTACAGTAAATCAGTGCTTCAAAAACAAGTGTGAAACTTACTGAATGTTTTTAATTTTCTAGAATTCTTTGCTGAACTGGACAAAGTGATGGGCCCTCTCATCTTTAATGCAAGCATCATGACAGATCTGGCTCGTTACACCCGGCAGGGACTGCACTGGCTTCGGCAGGATGCCAAGTTGATATCTTGAACTGAACATACTCTCGTTGCCTCTGATATCCCACAACACTGTGTCACATCACAAAGGAAAACTGCCATAACACCCCACCTAGTCGGCACAAAGGACGAGGAGTGCTTTTCTCCTCTGCTTTATGTTGTTGTTTCCTATAATCCAAAGCCATCAAATCAATTGATCCTTTGAATATTCCCATTGTGACAAGTATTTAAATGCTTCTAAACCTGCAGTACATTAGCAAGATGGTTTCAGTAATTGGAATTCCAGTTACAATTCATAAATAATCAACTAAAATTCTATTTATTTTCTTTTTTTTCCCAAGTTCCTACATTGGAGCTTTCTTAAAACTTAGTTATTTCTGCCTATAAATGTATTCTGTTGAATATTTAGCATAAATTTAATGTAGGCATTTTATTTATATGTTTGGGGAGCTGTGTTACTTAATGTCTTCTAAGATAAGAGTTGTCTTGTCTAAGACAGGATGTGTTCTTTCTACAGCTACTGGCCTGATGTTATTTCAAGTCTTACTACAGTTTTATTATTGTAGGATTTATGCTTGGTATTAAGGATGCTCTTCCACATGTGAAAAGTCACTTAAACATGAGAAGATGGCATTCTACATGCGTGCAAAATGGAGTGAGTCTGGTTTGATATGCATTATTTCAAAACTGTGAATGTGTGTTAGTAACACTAGCAATCACAAGGTGACTACATTGCATCTAATGCATTAATTACAAAAAAGCAGATAAACTTGCTGGGGAAGCACATCATACTGAATGGCTTCATAAGGACAATCTTAAACTATGAGTTTATGAAAACCTTATATTCTGTTTTGTTTTACTCATTTGACACTTAATTGAAGCAGAGTAAGTTACTCCTAAAAACAGTGGTCCAGTTTCTGAGGATTGCAGCCTGTGTTCTTTGATAATATTTTAGGGTTAGAGTCTGCAGATTTCCCCTATGGTGGAGAGGTGGTGATGCTCGGATATGACCATGCAGTAACTGGAGTGTGAAAGAGCTGTCCCAATGTGGAGGTGATGAATTTCTCTTTTGAAAGATCTTCATCAACTACGTATGCCTCTGACAGGATCAGAAAATTCACAGTTGCAGCTGGGCATGGTTGTGCAAGCCTGTAATCCCAGCACTGGGGACTGGTGACAGTAGGATCAGGAGTTCAGGATCATCCTCAAGCTAGATTGTGAATTTGAGGGTAGCCTTGGCTACATGATCCCCTGTCATTAAAAAAAAAAAAAAAGAAAGAAAATTCATACTAGAAAAGTACCTAACTTGGCTCAATGTGAGCTCTCCTGGAAAGGGGCAAATAGTAGGGAAAGTGCTTAGGAAGCCAGTTCTGTAACAATTCCTTATGAAACTACTGCTCCCGACAAGGTGCGTATAGCAGTGAAGGGAGAGGAATGTCTCTCTTCCACTATACTTTTTAGTGACCCCGTCATGTCTGGTGTGCCTTAAATCTTATCTTTAAATGATAACTCTATGGATTGTTTACAGATAAAGTTTTACGCTGGGACCAGATTAGCCATGCATGGTTGGTCCTCTACAATAGTAATTTTAAGTTCTCTTTGATTTTAAATCTTCCTTTAGAGTCAGTCACATTAAGATAGATTCTTTCAGAAAAGCTAGTACTTTGGTACCTGACTTAGTATAGTCAATTGGGTATAATAACTGCTTCAAAAAATGGCTTTTCCTTCTCATTCCAAAAATCCATCCAATTAGGGAGAAAAACATCCCTATTATTAGCAGATGGTTATTCAGACTTGAAATGGAAAAGGGGAAGAGGGTTGCAAAAATCTTCACATCCAGTAGTGTCTCGAATCCTCTCTCCCTAGAAGATAATGAACCTTGTCCTGCAGGCTCATATATACAGAGCTTAACTGCTTTGTACCTCGTCACTTTTACATACTGATGAGGATTGATATCTACAGCTTATGCTGAATTTCACATTTCCCCTGGAGAAATTGCCTCTGTACCTTTCTAATTTAATTGTAGTGTGTGTAAGGAATACTTTTTCTTCAGAGGCCATTGTCTCCTCACTTGTGCTAGTAACTTAACATGGTCTAAGAGCTGTGTGCCCTGTCCCTGCCTCTTCTCTCTCACTCTGGCTCCTTAATTTCAGGGAGGTCTAAGAAGTAGGACAAGCGCCCTCTGGGCTTCTAGCCTTCAGCAGCTGCAGTACTAGGCTCTGCTGTCCAGCTCTGGTCTGTGTGTCCTGCAAGGCAGCCAGCACAAGCTAGAGTGACTGTGATGTCATGTTACAGCAGTGGCTCCTGCTGCATGTTCGTGGTGCTGCTCTAAGGTAGTTTCTCTTTAAAGCTCTCAGTTCTTGGAGAATGAAATTGTTAAGCCTTTCATTGTGGAGTATTTTCCCCACCAGGTAGAAATGGGCAATGGATCAAAATCCAATCCTAAGTGACTAAATTTTTGATGTCATAGTGTGTGAGAATACACTCTCTGTGTCTCTTCTCAAATGTTTTGTCTCAGTCATGTCCAACACATACCTTGGACTCCCTTACAAGTGACCATTCTTTCCTTCTCAGTAGGTACCCTCAGTGTTTTTAGTCACTTTAAGCTGATTTCACAAGTGGCTACAAACTTAGTCTGAAACCTGTATTCACTGTATACTTAGCTAGTAATAGAAATAGCAACTATCTTTAATACTCAGTTCACTGCTCTAAGGTCACATTCCTGTGCTGGGAGGCAGCAGCATGCACCAGTGGACTCTGGACAGGCACCTCACACAGTCGCAGTGATGGGGCTGTCATAGTAGTCCTGCCTGGGAGGCCGGGCTGTAGGGAGTACTCCCCTCCAGGCATTCACGATGGCACAGCCTAGCTCCTGCCCCATTCTGGCTGAAGAGCACCCAGCCCTTTCCTTGTACAGTGACACCTTTTTCTGGTGTCACTTTTTCTGGGCAAGAAGTTATGAAGTCACTTTATTATCAGTGAATACTTCAAATAAATTCACAGATATAGCTGCTGAAGGGAGAAGATTGACAACTACTGATTTAATTCTCCAATATAAAAGCAATTCAGAGTAATGTGTGCATGCATCCACACTGGCCTATTTTTCTGGGAATCTCTTGGGCTAGGGATTTATGGGCATCTGGGCTGCACTTTGAATGACACACTTGTGGCTTTAGAGTAGCTGTCTTTTTGTTTTTAAATTGTTCTTCGTTTCTTTTCATTAAAGATTTAATCAGCTAGATTAGACAGCATCATTTGTATTTAACAGCAGAAACTTTGGTACATTGACATTTAATGAATGGGCTTACATTGTGTAGCCAGGGCCTGCAAAGGCTCTTGTCAGGAGAACAAGCACTGCCTGAGGCCGGTGCTCAGAGGAGTTTGTAGGGCAACCAGTAATTGCTCTATTAGGTGATGCCTAACTCTGTTGAGAAGGGGGATGCTGTGCACTCTTCTAGGTATGAGGGTATGCAACTTTGGATCTTAAAATTATGTACACATACACACTTTATATATATGTACGTATGTATGTATGAAAACATGGAATTAGTTTGTCAAAAATGTGTGTTTAGTATTTTAGCTTAGTGCAACTATTTCCACATTATTTATTAAATTGATCTATGACACTTTGTTCTTAGCACCTTGAATATTAACATTCGAGGCTGCAATGTGTATTCCTTTAGAGTGTTAAAGCTTAATTACTATGATTTGTAGTAAATTAACTTCTGAAATATATTTGAGCCCTTCTGTGGTGTTATAGGGCTCTCACAGGGTGGGAAAGATTTTAATTTTCCAGTAGCTAATTGAACAAAATGGCTTCTCATTGTGTATTTTCATTTACAGGAGTGAGTCTATAGGTGCCTGGTCCCAAGGACATCTACTGAAGATGACTGCTTTTAGGCAGGGATAATGGTGTTTAGACTAAACCTAAGTGACTTAGAAAGCCAGAGCACCTTGTTCAAATCTAGACTCCTGTAACTCCTATTCCTCTAGAATGTGGAACACGAATCTCATCCAGCTTCACGTCACAGTTGGCGAGGCAGACTTCTTTTCCAGTAATATTGCACACGTAGTATTGCTGTGAGTAGAATCATTAGAAAAAACATAGTGAATAAACGTCTGGAAAGATGCATGGAAGAGGCCAGGTGTCACATTTGTGGATGTTCCTTTCACATGCTTACCAGTGGAGGCATTTGGCTTCGACTTTTTAGACCCTAAAACCAAGACAGCAAGTAACAAAATATATTTAAAAATTACTTGGTGAGCTGGATGTGGTGGTGCAGGCTTTATTTCTAGCATGTGGGTTGTCAGTTTGAGACCAGCATTCACTACACAGAGACCCCCTGTGAGGAAGCAAAGTGGAGTAAGAGGGTGCTGGTCTGCGGAATCCTGTTTACATGAACCCGTGGTTAATTAAAAAGACCTTGCTGTCTCCAGAGCAGGGGATGGAAACAGAAACTACACCTCTCTTGTAAATGGAATTTAGAATAAGGTGTTCAGGTAAAGTCTCAACTAGTCAGAGGTTTCAGCAGCTTGAATTGCTAATTTTTAAGAAGTTGGCTTTCAGAAATGTCCGCATGCGCCTCTCTCCTTGCTGCCATTGCTCAGCTAAGCAGAAACCATCATCCTTAAACATGGAGAAAGCTCTCAGATAAGTGTGGATAAGCCCCACCCAGAAATCCTAATAATACTTAGTTTTGACCATGCTGCTTCCGAGTTAGGCTGCTTCTCTGCTTTTAGCCACTGAGGTTTTCTGCCTGTTCTGTACCTCTGTGGAAGTGCTGCCTCTCAAACTAATGTTGAGCTGGTTGCTGACTCAGAGGTGTCCCCATTATGCTCACACCTGGCACATGACTGACAGCGAGCATTCCACAGTATGCGGGTGGGGGTGGGGCTCACCAACAGCACTGGGTCAATTGGCAGGGCCAGTGAGGGCCCAGGTGAGTGAGGGCCCAGGTGAGTGAGGGCCCAGGTGAGTGAGGGCCAGGCGCCAAGTTGGTAAGCACAGTTAGGGAAATTTCTACCTAGCCTCTGTTTTGAATGATTTTGAGAAATTTTATATATGGAGGATGGAAATGCTTATATATTTATTGGAAATCTTTTTATTTGAAATTAAAATCATTTGGTAAATAATGGTTTGATATTTGGGGAGGGTTTTGGAGGGGAAGTAACACGGTTGATACTGTACAGGCCTGGTGACTTCAGAAAGGTGCTGTTGCTGATAGGAGGGAGGCCTTTAGCTTGTACATGATCCAATCTTTGTCTTATGTTTCTTTTATCCAAAATATTTAGGCTTCTGACACTTTCAACCAAAATTTCAATTATATACTGTGATTTTTATTTGTTGCAATACATTAAATTTCAGAGGTACTTTGGGGCTCAATAGCTAGAATTTCTAAGTATGTGCATTTCACATAATAAGCTGTTAAGGGTGAGCAAAGTATTATATACTAACTAGATTTTCCACATCTGTATAGTATATTATATGTATTTTGTGGTATTGAGATTATAGAAAGTTTAGAATGTCAAACATGCGTTTAATGTGTATTTTTAAACAAATTTATGGCAATTAAAATATTTGGAGACAAGGGTATCACATTTCAATTTGTAAAACTTTTTAACTCTACTGTGTCATTATGATGCTTTGTATAATGCCAAACCATAGCTGGAGAAACTAAGTTTAATAAATATCAGATAGCTTTTCTGCATAACATTTATATGCCCTGTGCTCTCACTTCTTCAGCTCCTACTGGGATCTTTTCATGAGTCGCTCTTTTGTGTCTTAGTTACTCTGTTAAAGGTCTGGGCCGACCAGCACAGGTCTCATTTTCTGGCTACAAAAATTTTGGGCTTGGGGTTGGAGAGATGGCTCAGTTGTTAAGAGCACTGACTGCTCTTCCAAAAGGTCCTGAGTTCAGTTCCCAGCACCCACATGGTGGCTCATGGGCTGTCTGTGACTACAGTTCCAGGGGATCTGACACTCTCTCACAGACATGAATGCAGATAAAACACCAATGCACATAAAATAAAATTAAGAGTTAAAAAAATTGGACTTGTGGCCATGGGTCCTTGTCCATGTGTCTCAGTCTTTTTTTGTTTGTTTGTTTGTTTGGTTGGTTGGTTGGTTTTTTTGAGACAGGGTTTCTCTGTGTAGCCCTGGCTGTCCTGAAACTCATTCTGTAGACCAGGCTGGCCTTGAACTCACAGAGATCCGCCTGCCTCTGCCTCCCGAGTGCTATGATTGTTCATGTATTTCAGTTGTCCTGTACCAACAGAAATCTTCAATCTTTTTTTGATTTTCTTATGGTATAGGCTACTATTTATTTTTACTACTTATTTTTTTTTTTCTGAAACATGGTCTTACTGTAGCCCTGGCTAGCCTGGAAATCACTATACAGACCTGGCTGACCTTGAACCTATATAGAAATATCTGACTGCCTCTAACTCTACCTCCCTGGTTCTGGGATTAAAGGTATGTGCCACCTTGCCCAGATTTTTATTTTATTAAATCAGACTTTTAAGAAATTTCCTGTTCTACATTCATAAAGTAACAAACTTTTGCACATCCTCAGGTGGCACATGCCAGCCTAAAGAGTTCGTTGCAGAGTAAAGAGCCATAACTTGTGATCTGCTGAGTTGATCTGCCATGCTGTGAGGGGGACTGGGTGTTCACCACACTCCCAGGTGGAGCAGCAATGCTTGCTAGAGAGGGCTGCTTCCTATAACATAAAGTAACTCAGTTAAGTGTCACTTCCAGACTGCCAGAATTTAGATTTGAGACATTTAATAGCATTTATAGAAAAATAAACTCTGACAAACTTAGTTACGTCTATGTACAAAGCAACATTGTAATAACAAATGGAGACCAGTTTCAAGCAAATATCTGCCTTTAAATATTAAAAATACAAGGTTTCTTCCTCCCTTAAGTATCTCCAGCCAAGATTGCAGCTAACCAGTATTCCATAGATTGGCGCACTGTTGGATGTGACTCATCCCCTGATATGAACATCACTCCTGGGCCACACTTAGGGAACATCGTCTTTTTCTAGCAGGGGAAGAAAAGAAGTGATTAGGATTGCATGTAGACCTAACGAGCCCCAGCCTCCACTATTGCTTGTTTCATCTGTCAAGTGTTTGGAATTTGGATGGTTTTTGGCTGTCAGAGAGCTGCTCTCCATGGAGCCTGCATCTTCATATGCCACACCACACACAATCTCAGCTTTACCCTTGGGTCTCTGTTTTCTGTCTCACCTCTCCCAGTTTCCCAAGGCTCTCTGATCCACCCTACACCCAGGTTTGTCAAATACCTGCATAGTCTTGTGATACACTCTGAGTCATCCCGGCATGATGCTCCAATGGGCCTGAGAGAAACCCCTCTCCAAAATGGGGTCATTCTCCGGGATCTCTTTGCTGAACTCAGTTCTGGTACTGGTGAGCCATTGACCTGTAGAGCAAAGTCACATTCACTTCAGATGGGGAGGCACCCACCCTCTGCTGCACAACCTTAGAAGAAGGGCTATTTCCAAGTTGCAGGAGATTGAACTGCATTTCTCAGGACTGAGTCTGACTTTGAATTCCACTGTCACTACTGTGTCCAGCATACACGTGTGTTTCCTTTCTTACCTGACCCAACAGCAGCAGGCAAGTCAGGAGCACTGCAAAGAGTTTGAGCTGTAACATCTTGGCAAAAGGAAGATGTTGGATCCTGAAAGCCAGGAGCAGTTCTTGGTTCCTTTTATAGACTGACACCTATTTGCCTTTCTCAGGGTTGCCAGGTGAGGTAGGGGCAAAGTTTGTTTCTAATCAGGATTGATTTACTAAGTTAATGTGTGCCCAATGAGTGTACTCAAGGGCTACGCTTCAGGCACATTGCACTTACTGATCTCTGTTCTGGACTTTGATGGTGTTGCTGGTCTGGACCCTAACACCCATCTTATCAGAAATCAGCACTGTCTTGCCTTCCCTCTGAAAGCCACGTGAATCCATGAGGGAGACCAGGAATCTGGCCACACTTCTAAAATAGCTCAGCAGGCTGGGAATAACAGTGGGACCATGTATGATGTCCTGGGTTCAATTCCCAAAACCAAGACTAATAAAATAGCTCAGTGAGATAGTTATAGTCAAAATGGAATCCTAATTTAGTCTTCAGAAGTAATGTTGACCTCTGAGCTTTTCTAGGCAAAAAAACACCTGTGTGTACAGGTGTACATTGGATGTGCCCTTCTATTTCTTCTGTGGGAGGATACTTAAACAGTCTACAGCTTCCCAAGTCCCCCAGTCACGAGGGCTGTCATCCTGTCTGTCTGCACTACCATCGTAGTAAAACCTGGCTGTGAAAAACTTCAACTGTACCCTCCCTTGGGTTTTTGTTTTTAAGAACATGTGAGTGAGGAGGTAGCAGGAACTCTTGAGTCCGTGTCAGTACATTACTTATGTGCTGACAACACCAAATGGATCCTAGGCTTTATCCTCAGTAATTAGGGCTTTGGCAGGGCACTTCCTTCCCAGCAGCTTCAGGGCAGCAGATGTCAGACCAAGTCTGAAGCCCAAACGTTGGTTTTAGTAGGAATGAATCCCTGTAGGTTCTTAGATTAACACTTAACTGCACTGGAGGTGAGCAGTCATGAGTACTAAGTGACGACCTTTGATTTTGAGAACATCTCACCACATGCCCCAGGCTGGCCCAGTTTCACAGTCCTGCCTCTTGGAAGTGGCCCACCACACCCAGCCACGGGGATTTTAATAGGTCTGAAGGGGAAAGCTGAATTTGTTTTTTTTTTGTTTTTTTGTTTTCGTTTTTTCGAGACAGGGTTTCTCTGTGTAACCCTGGCTGTCCTGGACTCACTTTGTAGACCAGGCTGGCCTCGAACTCACAAAGATCCACCTGCCTCTGCCTCCCGAGTGCTGGGATTAAAGGCGTGCACCACCACCGCCCGGCTGGGAAAGCTGAATTTGAAGTCAGAACATGCATAGAAACTTAGATCTCCCAATGGGCTCAGTGGCACATGCCTTTAACCCCAGCACTCGGGAGGCAGAGGCAGGCAGATCCCTGTGAGTTCTAGGCCAGCCTGGTCTACAGAGTGAGTCCAGGACAGCCAGGGCTACACAGAGAAACCCTGTCTCGGGAGTCTGGGGTAAAGGGAGGTGATGATGGAGAATCACTGAGTAGACGAAACACAACCAGCAAAATTTTCCAGTTCAGTTGCTCCCTTCCCTCCCTGTAAATGACCTCAAGTAGAAGACTACATGGGAACTTTTGCAGAGTTGGGGACAGACTATGCGGTGACCCAGTGAACATTGAGTAAGAACACAGATGTGATTAGATAAGCAAGACCCAACAACGTGATGTCCTAGAACCAGTTATATCTGTGGGCTCAGGGCCAGCCTCTCCTTCATCAGAGCTCACACTGCAATTCATCCAAACGATGAATTTCTCTCCAGTCTTCCATTTCTGCCTTCCTTTGCCCTGAGCAAAATTTTTGCATAGTTTCTCAAGCTCACCATAGCCCTGTGCACAGGAAAGGGGTGATCCCCTCTGGGGCAGCACTGTTCAAGGCCTCCAGATTCCAGCCATCTGCAAACCAGCCCCCTTCCCCCAGGAACAATGTGTTGGGGGCAAGTTATCAACACCTAAGCAAACCCTGTAGTTGTATGTAAAGGAAATGTGGATGCTGTGGATGTAGCCCAGAGGTCAGGGTTTGCTTGTCATGTGCAAGGCTCGGGATTCAACCCTAGCACTAAAAAAGAAAAAAAAAAAATATGGAGAACCCCTTCGGCAGGCAAAAAACTTTGCAAAGCAGCATCTAAGCCCTCAGTAGAATTGACTCCAATTATTCCCAGCCATTGTAGACCTTTGCTGGGAGCTACACTATGCCTGAAATGTAAACAATCCCTCTGTTCTCTCCTATCAACTATGCTGCTAAATGAACGAAGAGCTATAAGCTCCTTCCTCATAGGCCTCAGCTGCCCTGGTTTTAGCCCTAAGACACTAACTCTTGTCTGGGAGGCAGAAGCTGCCCAGTACTCTGACCACAGGCCAGGCCTTCCCCTCTTCAGCTTTAGTCTTTTGCTCAGGCAGTGAGATGAGAGGAGACCTCGGGCCTCATGGGCACATTTTTGGGATTCAAATAATTAATTTGAGAGACAAACAGGATTCCTGATGAGAGCTTACTCACTCCAGGTACAACCCCAGGGATCATTCCGAGAAAAGTGCTGGAATGAACCCTGAGAAAGGATAGATGCGGGGTAGCTGTCTGAATGAATGCCTTCCAGGTAGGTGGAGAGGGTACATTATGACTTGGTGGTAATGGGACACTTGTGTTGTCCCTGAGCAAGAGGTGCCTAATAAAAGGTGGAAGACCTGGGCTGTAAAGATGGCTCAGAGGTTAAGAGCATTGGCTGCTCTTCCAAAGGTCCTGAGTTCAATTCCCAGCACCCACATGGTAGCTCATAACCATCCACAGTGAGATATGATGCCCTCTTCTGGCCTGCAGGCATACATGCAGACAATATAGTATACATAATAAATAAATAAATCTTTAAAAAAAAGAAAGAAAAAAGGTGGAAGACTTCAAAATGGAAAAACGTTTCCAGGTAAAATTTCAACAAAGGGTCAAAGTGTATTTGCTTTTTGGCTGGAACTGGCAGTGTCTGGCCGGTACTGTGTAGGCCTATGTTCTGACTACAATACTGGCAGAATGAACCAAGCTCCCTTTCCCAGACTGCAGACCCATAGGCCAGAACCATGTGGGGGCAGGAGCACGGGCCTTTCCAAAGAGTTAAATGGAGCAAATGGTTGCCTCACAGCAGACAAAAGAGCTGCATCTGAGGGTATCTGAGACATAGGACTGACTGTCTTTTCTTTCTTCCTCAAGTCAACCTCTTGCCTACACACACAATGTGTGCGTGTATGAGCTCGAGCAAGTGTGTGAATGACGGGGGGGGGGTAGGGGGGATTCACATTGTCGTTGGTGAATCTCCATAAATAGAACAAGTTCCCAGGGCTGCTGGAGAGATGGCTTAGTGGTAAAGATTACTGGCTCCTCTTCCAGAGGACCTGGGTTCAACTCCCAGCACCCACATGGCAGCTCACAACTGTCTGTAGCTTCAGTTCCAGGAAATCTTACACCCCCATACAGAAATGCACATAGGCAAAACACCGGTGCACATAAAATTATAAAGAAGTTTTAAAAAAGTAGCAAAAAAAATTGAAGAAGAAAGAAAGAAGTTCCTAAAGTAGCTCCAGGTCTGATATCACATAGATTCAGAGTCCCTGTGTGGGTACCTGCCACACAGCTGAGACCTCTGCCCCCAAGCTCAAAGGGAAAAACTCTGTGAGGGACAAACTGAAAATAGCTCAAACAGTTTCAGCCATGAGCAGAACTTCTGAACATCAGAGCATTTACAGCAGGGTCTTAGCAGATTCACGATGGTCAGAGAGATGGCTGTGCAGTAAAGGATCTTGCATTCCAAGCCCGGCCACCTAAGACTGATCCCTGGAATTTAGATAAAGGTAGAAGGAGAGAACTGATCTCACAAAGTTGTCCTCTGACCTCCACATGAACACCATGGCATATGTGCACACACATACAATAATAGATATTTTTAAAAGGTCAGACCAAGGCCGGGCATGGTGGCCCACCTTTTATCCCAGCACTAGGGAGGCAGAGGCAGGCAGATCTCTGTGAGTTCAAGGCCAACCTAGTCTACAAAGTGAGTCCAGGACAGCCAGGACCCAGAAACACTGTCCCCAAATATAAATATAAACCAAAAATAAATAAACAAATAAGTCAGACCAAAATATAAATAAATAAGTCAGACCAAGAGGCTCATCTCCTGCTGTGGGCTAAGAAAACTCTAAGTTAGTCTTTTGAGCAGATTGTGTCCGCCCAAAGTCAAGATGGGTGCAGTCGTACCTCCACCTCCTTGGGGCCAGCAGCTTATTTTGGATTCTTTTTTTTTTTTTTTTTTTTAGTTTTTTGAGACAGGGTTTCTGTGCATCCTTGGCTCTCCTGCACGATATCCGCCTGCCTCTGCCTCCTGAGTGCTAAGATCCACGCCCAGCAATTACAGAACAGCTATGAACTGCTGTGTGGGTGCTGGGATTTGAACCTGGGTCTTTTGGAAGAACAGTCAGTGCTCTTAACCGATGAGCTATCTCTCCAGTCCTTATTTCAGATTAAATGACCCACGTGTTTTAAGACTCAAGAATAAATCTGGAGAGAGCCAACAGGGGAACTGGACTCGGTACGGGGTACAGCCTTGGTCACTCACTTCACCATCTCTACAGTCAACCCAAGTCCTTGGTGTTGATGCTTTATAGATAAAACACTGACCCCTCTAGAGGTGACAGTTTAAGGCAGCGGTTCTCAGCCTGAGGCTCTTGACTCCTTTGGGGTGTCCAATGACCCTTTCACAGTGCTTGTCTAAGACCATCAGAAAACACATTTACATTATGATTCCTAACAGCAACAAAATCTGTTATGAAGTAGCAACGAAAATAATTTGATGGTTGGGGGTCACCACCTGAGGAACTGAGTCAAAGGGTTGCAGCATTAGCAAGGTTGAGGACCATTCTTTAAGAGCATGGGTGCAAAGACTATGTCAGATACATCCGTTTCCCATACCCTGACTCACAGCCTGGGCAAATTAGATTTCCTATTGTTGGAAGTAATTTGTTCTCTTCTGAGAACTTTTGGCGCTAGCTAGCAATCACCATGCAAAAAAGTTTGAGAGTCAGACAGGATGCAATGTATGTCCTTAGCTGAGTGACAGTCAGAGCTCAGGACTGCCATCCATACTCATCCTATCATCTCCAGGGTAAAACAGGAGCATTTGAAGCATTTCCATAAAGAGATGTCTTTCTAGCCTTTGGGATCCACGTATGACTGAAAGTCACTGTTGAACTGGCTCCAAGACACAAAGCCAACAACCATTGATTCCCTCATGGTCTCCTGCTGTAGCAGCCAAGGGATTGGATTGCCTCATGCTCTCCTTTCAAAGCTGAAACCCCTAGGCCTAAAGGCCTTCCCTGGGGAGCAAGGCAGCAGAGCTTGGTTTTAAGAGTACACAATATTAGCCGGGCGGTGGTGGCGCACGCCTTTAATCCCAGCACTTGGGAGGCAGAGGCAGGCGGATCTTTGTGAGTTCGAGGCCAGCCTGGTCTACAAAGTGAGTCCAGGACAGCCAAGGATACACAGAGAAACCCTGTCTCGAAAAACCAAAAAAAAAAAAAAATAAAAAATAAAAAAAAAAAAAAATAAAAAAAAAATAAAAAAAAATAAAAAAAAAAAGAGTACACAATACAGGCTGGAGAGATGGCTCGGTGGTTAAGAGCACTGAATGCTCTTCCAGAGGACCTAGGTTCAATTCCCAACACACACATGGCAGCTCACAACTGTTCGCTAAGTCCAAGATCTGACATCCTTACCCTGACATACATGCAGGCAAACTACCAACGCACATAAAAGAAAAAAAAGGACACACTGGTACCTGGCTCTGCCAACTCACTTTACTGGGCAAAGTACTTAAACTGTGATTCCTCATCTGCAAAAGGATCCTAATGCTTACTTCAAAGGCTTCTGTGAGTTAAAAGTCCATCTACGTGTCTAGAAGGAACACCTGACATCCTCATTACAGTGTCCTCACCAGACTTTATGGTTATAATGGGAGCAGAGGGTTAAGAACCCGAACTCAGAACCCATGCCACACACCTACCACCGAACTCCATTCAGGACTTGTGCAGCTAAAGGATCATGAACTTCAATATTACCAGCCACACTAAGGACTCTCCTTGTAAAACAAAACAAAGTTGGGCTGGGCATGGCGGGGGGGGAACACTGTGACTTAGGAGGCAGACAGGATTTCTTTGGAGATCTAGGCCAGTCAGGAACACACAGTGAGATCTTGTCTCACATAAACAAACAAAGTCACAGAAGGAAAGCCCATAAGTAGTTTATTGTCTTCAAGACTCTACAGTGTTGACTCCTCTCCCAGAGAAGGGTCTTTCAAAGGCAGGAAACTATCCTCTGGGTGTGTGCTGCTCACTTGTCATTTTCGTACTTGGCTGGATCCTTCCTTTTGGATCGTTCAAACTCCTGGTTCCCCCATGTGTAGATCAGATAGAAACCTATAAATGCTGCAAGAATCAAGAGAGTAAGCTGTGAGTACACAGAACACACAATCTCTCCACTTTCTTTTTTAAATGTTATTTTATTTTGTGTGGGGTGTTTTGTGTGCATGTCTGGCTGTGCACCACATACATGCAGTGCGCTGGAGGCCAGAAGATGTTGGATCCTCAGAACTGGAGTTATGGATGGTTGTAGCTGGGGCTGGAGAGATGGCTCAGCGGTTAAGAGCACCGACTGTTCTTCCAAAGGACCCGGGTTCAAGTCCTAGCATTCACATGGCAGCTCATAGCTGTCTTTAATTGCCCGCCCAGCACTTGAGAGGCAGAGGCAGGCAGATCCCTGCAAGTTCAAATACAAACTGGTCTACAAAGTGAGTCCAGGACAGCCAGGGCTACACAAAGAAACCCTGTCTCAAAAAATCCAAAAAAAAAAGGTTGGTGCTGGGACTCAAACCTGGGTCTTCTGCATGAACAAGTACATGTACATGCACCATAACAATCTGCGCAATCTCTGCAGCCCAGGTCCTTTTGTTTTGTTTCTTGATATGGTCTCACTATACAAACCAAACTGGCCTCGAAGGAGATCCTCCCACCTCTGTCATACACTACATCCTGCTCTCAATTTTTTTTTTGGGGGGGAGGGGTCGAGATGTTTTCTCTGTATAACAGTCTTGGTTGTCCTGGACTCTCTTTGTATACCAGGCTGGCCTTGAAATCACAGAGATCTTCCTGCCTGCCTCTGCCTCCCAAGTGCTGGGATTAACCAGCACGCTCAGCTCAATCTTCATTTTTGACTTTCAAGCAATTCTCCCTATCCTTCTATTGTCCCTAGCTTTTATCTTTTTTGTTTGGTTTTGGAGACAGGGTTTTTCTGTGTAGCCCTGGCTGTCCTTGAACTCAGGGATCTGCCTGTCTCTGCCTCCCAAGTGCTGGGATTAAAAGTGTCTTTTTGATTTTTTTTTTTTTTTAAGGCAAGGCCTTGATATGTAGCTCTGGCTGTTCTGGAACTCACTCTGTAGACCAGGCTGGCCTTGAACTCAGAGATCTGTCTGCCTCTGCCTCCTGAGTGCTGGAATTAAAGGCGTGCAGGCCTGGCCTTTGCTTTTCATATTTTAAAAGTGTTTCACCTGTATGTATGATTGTGCACCACATGCATGCGCCCCGTGACTGAGGTAAGATCTACTAGGTCTGGAGTTCCAGATAGTTGTGAATCACCATATGGGTGCTGGGAACGGAGCCCGGATCTTCTGAAAAGAGCAGCAAGTGCTTTTAACTGCTGAACCATCCCCAGCCCTGTGTTTGCTGTTTTGAGACAGGCTCTCACTATATGGCCCTTGCTAGCCTTGAGGCCAGCCTGGGCCCTAAACAAGATCAGCCCTCAACCTCTCCACTAAGGTCAAGTGTACCTTAAAAGGGTTCTTGGCATATTCACAGTGCCACAAAACCGTCAGCACAATAGGTCGCATATCTAACACAAGACATTGCGTCAGCCTTTCAGCACTGATAGTGGACAGCGATGACCTCAGAGGGAGACGTTGGAGTCACCTAGGTGACCTTAGGCCAGTCGTTCCGATACGATAAGAACTCTACGTCTGCCCGGGATGTTGGAAGGAAAGGTGCGCGGCCCTCTCCCGCCCGCCCGGCACTCACGCGGCGCCACGCGCAGGATGCGCTCCCGAGTGCGGCGCAGCACGTTGGGGATGCCTTTGCTGAAGTAGTTCGGGAAGGCGCGTTGCTCAAAGGGTGACAAGCTGTAGGAGATCACGTGGCGCACCCGCGTCAGGTTCCCAAATGCGCGGCCCATGGTGGCGGCGGCCCTGTGGATGGAGGATAAGCGCGTGGTTCAGTCTCGCAAGGGACTCCTGCCGCCTCACACCCGCCCTCGCTACCGGGTCACCTCTACCTCCCCTGCGCCAAGCCCGGCTTTACGTCATTTCCGGGAGAAGCGGAAGCAGGTAGTGGAGATCCTGAAGTCATTTCCGGGGTCTACTTTTTTTTTCCCTTCTATCTCTAGGGAGAGATGCAAAGAGAAATAGCAGCTGACCTGCGTGGGCGTGGCCTGACCGTCCGGGAGAGCGGGATAGCACTAGGAGCTAGAGGGTAGGGGTGGGGCTTACAGGTGCCCAGGGCATAACCTACCCTTGGAGAGACACGTGGATGGGGCTTAGCGGGGCACGTGGGCCGTACCGGAGCGTAGAAGACGCATAGGCAAAGCTTCTCTTGCTACGGGGTCCGGGTTTGAAGAGAAATGGGGCTTGGCGGGTGCGTGGGCGCGGCTTTTGTGAGAAAGTGGGCGGGGCTTAGGAGACCCGCACAAGGAAGCCTAGGCGGAAACGTCAGTGAGGTCGGCGCCTGGGGGGAAACGGGGCGGGGCCTATAGCTTATGGGGCGTGACTTATGGCGATGGGCAGGGCTTAAGCGCACGTGGGCGTTACAAGACGAGGTCTTCTGCTCAGTCGTCGGCCTTTCTCTGGATATCAGAGGAGGAAGCTTCTTCCCAAAAGTGAAAAAACGTGGCTTGTTCTCCTGGCTGTCTCTTAGCCTCCGCTAGGTGTATGCGGTCCCCGTAACCAAAAAGGGGCTGGGCTCTTGTCAGACCCTCACTGACCCCAGTACAAAATTAGGGACACGGATTTAGGGCTTCGTAAACGCTGCCTAGCAAGCCTCTGGCAGGCTGTAGATGTGACACAAAAGTTTCTCCCAATTCAGTCACAAGACATCAGCTCACCGTCTGGCAGTTGTCATACACAGATATTGGTGGTGGGAGCCAGAGAGGAAGCGCTGGGCTCGGACTAGGTCTATCATCAAGCCCATTTTCCCTAAAGTGCTTTTTCCTGAGATTTTCCGGTGCTACTCACCGACATTTCTGCTCTTTTCAGTGTCTATAAATGGGATGGATGGCTGTATATAATCTGGCAAACAAACTGGGGCATCTTGGCAGTAGTGAGCTTCAGTTTTTCAAGGTTTTGTTGTTGTTTGTTTTGGTTTTTTGAGACAGAGTTTCTCTATGTAACCCTGGCTGTCCTGGCACTCTCTCTGTAGACCAGGCTGGCCTCAAACTCAGAGATCCGCCTGCATCTGCCTCCCAAGTGCTCCGATTAAAGGCGTGTGCCACCATACACAGCAGGTTTTGCAAGTTTTATCAATCTGATGCTGCGCAAAATGATTTTATATCTTGTGTTATGAGTATGGGTTGAGTTTTTCGCAAGAGATAGTCTCCTTCTGAGGGAGTCTCCTTTTGAGGGGTGCTAGGTAGCCCCTCCTTTCATGGTGTGCCTGCTCCTGGTTTTCCATAAACATTATCTAGCCTGTTGTGAGCTCGAAACAGGAACAAAAATACTTTAGTCAAGGACTAAAATATTGCAGTGATTTCTGCATTCGTGTGGTTTGTTAAAAAAAAAAAAAACAAATAAGACATTTATTTAATAGCACTTTCAGATATCTCAAAACTTTCACCCAAAGTATGGTAAATTGAATTACAGACCAAAACAAGGGCATCAAAATATTGTACTTTTAATTACATTTTAAAATATATATTTTATATGAAGACAACCTGTAGGAGTCTCTTCTCCCCTTCTACCATATGAATCCCAGGGATTGAATTCAGGTCCTAAGGATTGAATTTTGGTCATTAGGCTTGGTGGCAGGTGCTGTCTTGCCACTCCAAATAGATATTGTGGGGTTTTTTTTTAAGATTTGTTTATTTTCATTTTATAATGGGTGTTTTGCATTCCTAAGAATGCCAAAGAAAGGCGTTGGCTCTCCTGGAAGTGGAGTTACTGATGGTCATAAGCCACAATGTTTGTTCTGGGAAGAGCAACCAGTGTCCTTAACCGCTGAGTCATCATATCTCCAGCCTCGGGATATTGGTGTTTTTTTTTTTTTTTTCTGAGACAGGGTTTCTCTGTGTAGCCCTGGCTGTCCTGGGCTCACTTTGTAGATCAGGCTGGCCTTGAACTCACAGAGATCCACCTGCCTCTGCCTCCCAAGTGCTGGGACTAAAGGCGTGCGCTACCACGCCAGTAATTACAGACAGCTGTGAACTGCAATGTGGATGCTGGGATTTAAACCCAGGTCCTTTGGAAGAGCAGCCAGTGCTCTTAACTGCTGAGCCATCTCTCCAGCCCGATATTGTTATTTTTTTAATTGACCAAGGTTAAAGGTGAAGTTCTCTTTTTATTTTGAGACAGGGTCTCTGCGTTATGTAGCTCTGGCTGTCCTAGAACTCACAGAGATCCACCTGCCTGTGCCTCCCAAGTGCTGGGATTAAAGGCTTGAGCCAATACACCTGCCTTCTGAAATCATCTTTTAAAACACATTGCAAGTAGCTGTTGTCTTGTGCCAAATTTACATCCCCCCATACCAACCTACCTGGACACGCTGAACAACCTAATGTCACTCTGGAATTTCTGAACCATTGTGACTTTCTGTCTCTCCAACTTACATGCAGTAAGTAGTACCTGGAGCGGGAGCTGTGGACATAGTTGGTGAATCAAGAGAAAAAAAAAAACAAATCTAGTATTTTTGCAGTTACATCTCCAGCCCTGCCAGGCATGGTGGTTCACGCCTTTACTCCCAGCACTCGGGAGGCAGAGGCAGGTGGATCTCTGTGAGTTGGAGGCCAACCTGGTCTACAAAGTGAGCCCAGGATAGTCAGGGCTGTTACACAGAGAAACCCTGTCTCGAAAAACCTAAAAACCAAACCAAAACATCTCCAGCCGTAAGAGGTTTTGTTTTATAATCCCTCTGGTTTCTCTTAGGTTTTCAGCTATATAAGTAGTCCATTAGAGTAATGATATTTGGTGGGTTTGAAGTAAATGTCGAGAGAAACGGGGAAATAAAGCTGAATAAGTAGATAAATCTGTATCTAATGAGAACAAATTGGATAAAAACGTGTTGTCAGCTGACTGCTGTAGAGCTGATAAAAAATGACTTACAGCTAGGCATCCTCGAGGTCTGATTACAGAAGTGAAGCTAGTCTTCCACACCTAGATTTTATTTAAGAGCTATGCCAGGGCTTTCCCAGTCTTTAGAAAGACTGGCACTGGGAGATGCGTTCCTTCTTAGTTCCCTTAAGCCATGGCACTACCCAGCAAATTCCTGTTGGGGCTTTGCTGCTTTGCCTGGCTGTGTTTTCTTACTAGCCTCAGCTCTCAGGCATCTAGGGGAGATTCCCAGACTGGAACCAGTACAAATTTAGAGTCTGAGGCAGACCCCTGGTCCTTGCTACTGCCTGTAGATGGGACCAACAGGTCCGACCTCTTGCCTCCCCTCTTTAAGGTCCTATCTGATAGGCGAGGTGAGGCCCCTAAGCTGCAGCCTGACTCCAGAGCGCTCTTCTACATGAAAAAGCTCTATAAGACATACGCTACCAAGGAGGGGGTTCCTAAACCCAGCAAAAGTCACCTCTACAACACTGTTCGGCTCTTCAGCCCCTATGCCCAGCAGGAGCAGGCTCCCGGCAACCAGGTGACAGGTGGGTAAGAGTAGATGGTTCAACTCGGTGGAGGGAAGTCGGAGGGGCTTTCATGTTTCTGCTACTGAAAGGAGCCAGGCTTTGATTTGGGTTTGTTGGTTTGTTTTGAGGCAAGATCTTACCCTGTCACGCAGGCTGTGCTCAAAACTCAGCATCCTCTTGCCTCAGCTCAAGTCCTGGGGTCACACGGATTTACACCATCATGTGAATTTTATTTTGCATGATTCTCAGTATCCAACCGAAACTTAGCACTTTTTATAAAGTTTTTGGGCCGGGCGGTGGTGGCGCACGCCTTTAATCCCAGCACTTGGGAGGCAGAGGCAGGCGGATCTTTGTGAGTTCGAGGCCAGCCTGGTCTACAAAGTGAGTCCAGGACAGCCAGAGATATTCAGAGAAACCCTGTCTCGAAAAACCAAAAAAAAAAAAAAGTTTTTGAATTCTTGTTTGGCTTAAATGGGGGTGGGGGTCAGATATGCTAGCTAAGCTCTCTGCTCCTACATGTGTGCACAGTAGCATTGATTTCACTGTTTTTTTTTTTTTGTGTGTGTGTGTGTGTGTGTGTATGTGTTTTTCTAAACCATCAATAAGAAACTACTATGATAGATTTTTATCTTTTTTGAATTTTCTTTTCCTTTTCTTTTTTGAGACAGTCTCATTTGATAGCCCAGACTGGCCTCAAACTTGCAGTGATCCTCCTGCCTCAGTCACCCTAGTGCTTGGATTACAGGCATACAATACCACACCGGCTTAATATATTAAGGCTAAAAGAGGCTAATGTCTTGAAAGGCCAAAGTTCTGGAGGCAGCTAGCATATCTTTCTATTCTAGCAAGCTGTTGCCTAACATTGTGCCAAACATCCCTTTGAGCCAGTGGTGGGTGTGATAAATGGGGCATTTTCCCCTTGTTTTCCTGGAAGAGGAAACTTCTCCATCTGGCACAATACATCTTTTTTTTAAAAACGGTATGGCTGAGAGGTGGTATACTTTATGTTCAGTATGTCAGATGTCTAGAGTTTGACCTCCAGTACCAACAAAACAAAACTCAAGGAGGGTGTGGTGACATATGACTTTAATTCTAACTCTTAGGAGGCAGGGGCAGGCTGAGTTCTGTAAGTTTAGGGCAGGCTGGGTCTACACAGTGAGTTCTAGGCCAGCCAAGGCTACATGGTGAGACCCTGTCTCAACAAACAAAAACTCCAAATGTTAGTCAACAATGAGATAGGTTTGGTAAGAAAAAAGAGCTGTGTTTTAAAAACCAAAACAAGCAAACAAATGCCTCAGGGCTTTGGAGATAATTCTGGATGAAGCCTTCATTCACCAAGCCTGACAAGAACCAGCTCCCACAAGGTGTCTTTTGACCTCCATGTGTGCTCCACAGAGAATGTGTGCCCATTAACTATCCCCCGACCCCCAACACATCCCTACCCCTACAACCCCACCACCAGTTAGTTCATGGCGTAAGGAAAACCATCATAACTGTACAGGGTGGTTATGGCTGTTTTAAGCTACCCTCCCTTCCCCCAGCCCACTTTACTGCAGCAGCCTTACAGCCACCATTTGTTTCCAATCTCAAAGGGTGAGGTTAGCGAGGCAGTCAAATGTTCTCAATTGACTTGCTTCATGTGGACCTAGAATGTGTTCCAGGCCTATGGAGTGTTGCTTCCTATGGTCTCCCGACTGTCTGCAGGGGTGCCACCACAGGGAGGTGCTCTTCTTGGTTGTCTGTGTTTGGAGCAAGCTGTCGGGTCTGAACAGGGAGGATGTAATAATTGTCTCTTGCTTCAATTCTCTAGCAAAGGTTTCTCACTTTTTTGGAGACAAAATTTAATTGTGTGAATTGGAGGTGAAGCTCATGTGTGGAGATCAGAGAAAAACTTTCAGAAGTTGGTCTCTTCTGTAGACCCTGGGGTTCAGTCTCAGGTCCTCAAGCTTAGTGGTAATTGTCCTTACTTGAGCTCTACCATAGGCCAGACTAGCCTTGAACTCAATTCATAGCCAAAGGGGCCATTGAGCTCCTGGTCATCTTGTCTTTACCTTCCAAGGCTTAAGCCACCCTTGTGAGTTTGGGGGTTAATTTTTGAAAGATGGTCTCATGTAACCAACTCAGGCTGACTTCAAACTTACAGTGTAGCCAAAGATGGCCTTTACCTCCTAAGTACTCGGATTAAAAGCTTGGGTTACCAGGCGCGCGTGCGTGTGCGTGTGCGTGTGTGTGTGTGTGTGTGTGTGTGTGCGCGTGTGTGTGACTAAGTAGTTGAGGTTGGTGGTGATCCTCCTGCCTTAGCCTCCAAAGCCATGGTATTGCAAAAGCAGACCTCCTCGCCCAACTCAAGGCATGAACCCAGGCCCTTGTGCATGCCAAGCAAGTCTCTACCACTGAGTCACATGCCCAGACCCTCTATATTTTCTTTATTAGCTCCTTTTGTTTTTGAGGCTTAGGGAAGTAGGGGAAGAGAGGGAAGGAAACTGCCTATGGTTAAAAACTAGTTCCTCCATCTCTCTCTGGTTTGTTTACAAACACTACTTACTGGTGGCTTCTCTTCCCAGGACCCCTGCCGAAGGTGGACCTGCTCTTTAGCCTGGATCGGGTGACAGCCATGGAGCACTTACTCAAATCAGTCTTGCTCTACACCCTGAACACCTCAGGTGCTTCCTCCTCCACTGTGACCTGTGTTGGGGACCTTGTGGTAAAGGAGCCCATGCCTTCTGGCAAGGATCCCCCAACAGTACCGTACTCATTTACCTTGAAGAAACACAGATGGATTGAAATGGATGTGACTTCCCTCCTTCAGCCTCTGGTGGCCTCCAGTGAAAGAAGCGTTCGCATGTCTGTCAATTTTACATGTACGAAAGGCCAGGCCCCAGGGGACAGTGTGTTTAACATGTCTCTGTCTGTGCTTCCTTCCCTCATCTTATATCTCAATGACACAAGTTCTCAGGCCTATCATTCATGGCGTTCCCTTTACTCCACCTGGAGGCCTTCACAGCATCCTGGCCAGGGCAGTGTGGCTGCCCATCCTGAGAAAGAGGAGGCTGCTGAGGTAGAAAGATCTGCCCGACATCCTCGAGCACAGAAAGCCATCAGCTCGGAAGCAAAGAAGCCAGTACTTACAGCGCCCTTCAATCTCAGCCAGTATTTCAAACAATTTCTTTTCCCGCAAAACGAGTGTGAACTCTATGACTTTAGACTGAGTTTTAGTCAGCTCAAATGGGACAACTGGATTGTGGCCCCGCACAGATACAACCCTAGATACTGTAAAGGGGACTGTCCCAGGGCTGTCAGGCACCGGTATGGCTCTCCTGTGCACACCATGGTCCAGAATATCATCTATGAGAAGCTAGACCCCTCGGTGCCAAGGCCTTCATGTGTCCCTGGCAAATACAGCCCCTTGAGCGTATTGACCATTGAACCCGATGGCTCCATTGCTTACAAAGAATATGAAGATATGATAGCCACGAGGTGCACCTGTCGTTAGCATGGGGTCCCCTACACCGACACCTTGAACCTGTCCAGCAGAGCAATGCTATGGGCCTTAGAGTGCCTGGGCAGAGAGCTCCATGTGACCAATCTCTCCTTGTCACTCTGTTCACATTGTGTGAGGGGGAGGGTGTGTGTGGATGAGCGCGTTGTGTTTAGTATCTGTGGGTATAAAGGACACACACCAGTCTTTGCCACAAACCGAGTGAAGTATAGCTCATTAGACATCTTCCTTTTTCTTCCCACGAGTGCTGTTTTTGATGGACAAACTTCCTAGCATAAGTCTTGAGTGGAGATAAAACTGAACACTTCGGAGTGCTGGGCTTTATGTAACAGAAGAATAAACTCCTGTTGGTGGCATAAATCGTGTGTGTGTTCTTTTAAAAGACCACTCTCATATGATGGTTTAGGACAGGAGGCATTCTGCTAGCCAATTTCAGCTAGACTTTGGTTGGTTCTTGTTCGAGTGAAAAGGAGGTAAACTTGGTTGATTCCTGTGAACACAGAGCCAATGAGACTGCAGTCAGGATGTATGGGCTGAGTCCACTAAGTGTGGCTTGGATGACCACAATGTTAATTCTGCCCATGGCCAGCTTATGGCCAGCCACTGAGTCTCATAAAAGGATATAACATGTCCAAATTTAAGGGATATGGGCTTTCTGGTTTTTCCATGAAAACCTATGGCCAATTTTTTGTTAAATTTTGAGACAGGGTCTCATGTTGTAGCAGCCCTGGCTGTCCTAGAACTCACTGTGTAGACCAGACTGACTTCAAACTCACAAAAATCTGCCTGCCACTGCCTACCAAGGGCTGAGATCAAAGATGTGTGCCACCAGACCTGGCTTCAATGTTCAATTTTAAAACTGTGGATTGATGTTTTACCTGCATATAAGCCTGTCTGAGGGTGGCAGATCCTCTGAAATTGGAGTTAAGACAGGTGTGAGCTGCCATGTGGGTGCTGAGAATTAAACCCAGGTCCTCTAGAAGAGCAGCTAGTGCTCTTAACTCCTGAGTCATCTCTTTAGCCCCCAATGTTCAATTAAAAAAAACACCTTTTAGCTGGGTGTGGTGGTGCACACCTTTAAATTCCAGCACACAGGAGGCAGAGGCAGGTGGATCTGGGTTCTAGGCCAGCCTCGTCTACAATTCGAGTTCTATGGTGGTTATACAGAGAAACCCTGTCTTAAAAAGACAAAAAAGTGGGGTTTTTTTTTGTTCTTTCACAACTTTATACATAGGTATAATGTGTGTGTATATATATACATACATATATATATATATATTGTAATCCCCTAAGTTTTGATTTTACTTTGGTTAGGGTTTTGTTGTTGTTTGAGACAGGGTCTCGTGTAGTCCAGGCTAGTCTCAAACTCACTCACTATATAGCCCTAGGTTGCCTTAAACTCCTGATCCTTCTACCTCCATCCCTCAGGTGTTGAAATTACAGGCACATGTATTAAAGATTTTTAAAATGTATTTCCTGGGGGGGTATATGTGTGCCACAGGGCACATGTGGAGGTCAGGGGACAGTTTTTGGAATTGGATTTCTTTTTGCACCTTCATGTGGGTTCTGGAGCTTGAACTTGGGTCTTCACCTTGCACAGCAAGGTCTTTACTCGCTGAACCTCTCACCAGGCCTGGACTGAAGATGTTAAAATTATTTTCATCTGTATATTTTTAAAGCATCTAGCCTGATAGAAGGAAATCAAGGAAGTTTTGAGTCACTGTTTCTGTTTATTTTTGTCTCTGAAGGTTTGCTTTTTGTCAGTTTCCCTCAGTCCATGCCTGGACTTTCTTCCAGGTGGGCTCAGCATTGCTCCTGCTCAGTCAGGGAAGCTGGTGGTGAGTAGTCTTACTTGGATCCGGGGGCTTCTGTTGGGTTTTCATTATGAAAGACTTAGAGGTACCAATTTCTTGGTTTTTTTTTTTTTTTTTTTTGTTTTGTTTTTTCGAGACAGGGTTTCTCTGTGCAGCTCTGGCTGTCCTGGACTCGCTTTGTAGACCAGGCTGGCCTCGAACTCACAGAGATCCGCCTGCCTCTGCCTCCCGAGTGCTGGGATTAAAGGCGTGCGCCACCACTGCCCGGCTAGAGGTACCAATTTCTAAAAAAAAAAAAAAAATTATGTATCTGTGTGCCTTGCCTGCATGTATGTGCATTACATGCATGTCTGGTACATGTGGAGTTCAGAGGTGTTGAGTCGCCTGGAACTAGAGTTACTTGTTATGAGCCACCATGTGGAAGCTGGGAAGCTCTGCAAGAGCAGCAAGTGCTCTTCCGAGCCATCTTAACATCCAGCCCCAAGTGTTTAATTTTCTCCCTCAACTATTTTTATTTTATGTGTGTGGGTGTTTTGTCTAAATGTCTGTGTACCGTGTGCATGCCTGGTACCCACAGAGGGCAATGGACTCCCTCCTTTTAAAGAAGATTGTGATCCACCATGTGGGTGCTAGGAATCAAACCCAAGCCCTTTGGAAGAGCAGCCAGTGCCCTTAACCCGTTAGCCATTGTTCCAGCCCCATCTTTGCTACAGTGGATAATAATACAAACGAAGTCTGTGTTTCTCTTGGATATATCCCTGGCAGAACTGCTGGTTTATACATTCTGACTCTCTCCTTTTGGTTTGGTGAAGACAAGGTCTCATTATGTAGCCCTGGCTAGCTTCAAACTCAGATATCCCTCCCTGTGCCTCCCCAGTGCTAGAATTAAAGGTGTGTGCCACCATAACTAATATAGACCACACTGGCCTCAAACTCACAAACTTCCTGTTTCAGCTTCCCAATGCTAGGATTATAGGTGCAACTGCCACACAGTTGTACAGTGTTCAGCCACAACAGTGTAGGAAGGTCCTGCTGTCCCCACATCTTCCTACTTTGACTTTTTAAAAATTCCAGCCAGCCAGGAGCATGTAAAACAGTTCATCATGGTTTGGGTTAGCATCCTCCTAAAGATGATGTTGGAGTGACTCTGTGTCATTCTTAACCATTTGTATATCCTTCCTGGGACTGGAGAGACTGCTCAGCAGCTGAGAGCTCTTACTGTTCTTCCAGAGGACCTGGGTTTAACTCCCAGCAAGCCTGTTAGGTGGTCTACAGCCACCTGTAAATCCAGGGGATCCAAAAGACACCTATGATTAAAAATAAAATCTTAAAAAGAGATGTCTGTTCAGGTCCTTTACCTGCTTTCTTTAAAAAAAAGAACATATAACGTATTCTGCCTGCATGTATGCCTGCATGCCAGAAGAGGACACCAGATCTCATTATAGATGATTATGAGCCACATTGTGGTTTCTGGGAATTGAACTCAGGACCTTTGGAAGAACAGCCATTGCTCTGAGCCATCTCTCCAGCCCCCTTTATCTGTTTTCTAATGAGATCATTTGTGTTTCTTTTCTGAGTTGAATTCTTTATATAAGGTATGGGTTCCAAATCCCTCTGGCCCATTCTATGGGTTATCTTTTCACTTAAAAGATAACTTTTATTTATTTGTATTTGTAAGGATGTTTTGCCTGCATGTATGTCTGCATACTACTTGAGTGTTTGGTACCCAGAGAGCAAAGAGACTAGAAGAGGGTGCTGGATTTCCTGGAGCTAGAGTTCCCACCACTTGGGTGCTGGGAACTGAACCCAAGTCCTCTGGAAGAGCAAACAGTGCTCTTTAGCTGCTGAGTCATCTCTGTAACTCCTGTCTTCTCTTTTATTTATTTAGTTATTTTTTTGTTTTCTTTTTTTTGGAGACAGGATCTCTCTACAGAGCCCTGATTGGCTTACTATGTAGACCAGGCTGGCCTTGAATTCATAGATCTACCTTCCACTGCCTTCTGAATGCCGGGATTAAAGTCATATGTCACCACACTTTGCTAGTTTTCTTTTTTTTTAAAGTTATGTTTATGTAATTTTGGTGGCACACACCTTTAATCCAGCACTTGGTTGGCAGATTTCTGTATTTGAGGCTAGCCTTGCCTACGCAGTGAGTTCCAGGCCAACCAGAGAGATACAATGAGACCCTGTTTCAAAAAAAAATACATTTACTTATTGTGTGTAAGCACATGTGTGTAACCGAGCTTTTAAATTATTATTTGACACTTATTTATTTATTTATTACTAAATTCACTTATAACAAACACCAACAATTTCTTAACTATTAATCCTATAAATTTCTACAATCCCTTTAACCTATCCACTAAACCTATTGATAATCATAACAACCACTTTCATAACCTTTTAGAATGATACAGTCTCTGGGGCAGGTCCTCAGTCGTCAGGAACACAGTCTTTGTTGTAGATTCTTTAACGCACTTAGCAGTCCTTCTTCTGGATCTCTCAGATGCAGGTTCGTAAGGGTAGTTGGTTATTGCAGTCTCACCTTAAATAAGGCTTCATGCTTTCTTCTCTGTGAGAGACCCCAGCCATCTGCAGGCCAACTTACTTCTTTTGAATCAGGAACTCAGCTGCTCTGCCTCAGTCCTTAAAGCCAGGCACCGTTTCCTTTAGGCCACTGTTTGGACAGATCAAACCCCTCTAGGCAAAAGCTGAGCCACAGGGGTCCAGTCCTTGGCCTTTTGGTGTCTTGCTCAGGCTTTCTTTGCTCACCGGCTTCTTTCTGCTTCAGGGAGAGAGCTGGCCATCAATGGCCAGCCCTTTTTTCAGCAGGACTCTTGGAGCTCTCTAGCATCAGGGGCCTCTTCTCTTCTGGGCTCCACGCACTGTCCTCAAATAGGAGGAACTCTGTTTCAGCTTAATTTGGGCTCTGCCCACTTAGTAGCTGAAAATAATGTCAGGCCAGATACTTTGTTTCTTCAGTTCTATTGAGTCTTTCCTGTTTTCCTGACTTCAAACTTGTTTTTCAGTCTATTGAGTCTTTCCTGTTTTTGCTGACTTCATGCTGATAATGCTCTTCAGGCCCCGAATTAAGAGACAGTATCGCCGGGCGTGGTGGCTCACGCCTTTAATCCCAGCACTTGGGAGGCAGAGGCAGGCGGATCTCTGTGAGTTCGAGGCCAGCCTGGTCTACAAAGCAAGTCCAGGACAGCCAGGGCTGTTACACAGAGAAACCCTGTCTCGAAAAACCAAAAAAAAAAAAAAAAAAAAAAAAAAAAAAAAAGAGACAGTATCAGAAACTCCTGTATATTTTCTAAATCTAATTTATCTAACCCCTACACATGTGTGTGGGCATGCACACGCTGCACTGTGTGTGGAGGTCAGAGGGCAACTTTCAGGAGTTGATTCTCTCCTTCTGCCTTATAGGTCTCAGGGTTCAAACCAGGAGTTGTCAAATTTAATAACAGTGCCTTTACCACCTTCCTAAGCCACCTCACCAGCCCTCTCTTCACCTTTTGTATGTGTCAAAAAATATATATGACATAGCCAGGCATGGTGTCTCACGCTTTTAATCCCAGCACTTGGGAGGCAGAGGCAGGTGGGTCTTTGAGAGTTCGAGGCCAGCCTGGTCTACAAAGTGAGCCCAGGACAGCCTGTACTGTTACACAGAGGAACCCTGTCTCGAAAAACCAAAACAACAAAGAATGTATGCCATAACAACTTACCACCCTGTCCATATTTAAGTGTATGGGTTACCAACATTGACTGGCATCCACATCATTGCCCAACCAGCACCACCACTATCTCCAGGAGTTTCCTTCACCCAGAACAAATGTCAATCAAAAAAAAACAAAACAAAACTACTACTACTCTGCCCTGGTAAGCCCCCTCCTCCGAATCTCCTAGATGTGTTCTCATTCAAGATTTCTTCAGTTCTGTCTTATTTTACTTATTGTAATATTTTCAGTGCATTATGTATCAGCATTTGAGGGGGCTAAAGGGGTTTGAGTCGGTCTCATGTAACCCAGGCTGGCCCCCAACTTACCATCCTCCTGCCTCAACCTAGTTCAAAGTTATCCTAGGCTGCATAGTGAGTTTGAGGACAACCTGGGTTCCTTGAGACCTTACCTCAAAACAACAAAATTAGAATTCATTTGTAAATGTAGTTTTGCTCATATCATAGAGCAATGTGACTCTTTGGGGGCTGTTACAGCTTCTAATTTAAACTTCCAAGTTTCTCATATATTCAAGGAGGGTACAGCTGCCCCCACCTCCCTCCATCCCAAACCTACTTCAGTTACTCTTCTAAAAGCCACAACTTTAGAACACAGATGAGAATGGACAGTGGAGATTTAAATCTGAAATTCAAGGAGGAAGCTTCAACTGCCTTAAATAGATGCCTTAAACTCTGGTATGTAGTCCAGATGAGATAGCTGGTCACCACCCTGTGCCAAGAGCCTCTGAAGGCAGAGGGACAATGGTGGGGATGGAGCTGCTGTTACCTTCGGTTTCCTGCTCTTATCTGTGTGTGAATGCTTTGTGTCAGCTGGAAGGGCAGTGGCCACTCTTGGTTTAGAACTCAGTGGGGCAGCCTGTGGGGGAAAGCAAGGTTGTTCTTTGTAGGGAAAAGGAGAAAGTATTCAGTTACACAGAGAAGGGGAACCAGTTTGGGAAAAGGGGCTTAGCTTCTGAAACTCTTTCAGTAGGCAACTTTCATTTTAACTTTGTAGGAAAATCCATATATAAAATGACGAAGTGAGATTAAAATATTTTATTTATTTGGGTTTTTTGAGACAGGGATTTATGTAGCCCAGACTTGGTCTGGAAGTCACCAAAGATGGCCTTTAATTCTAATCCTCCTGCCTCTACCTTCTAAGTGCTACTAGGATTGCAGGTGTGTAATCCTCACACCAGACTCGATATTAATTTTTTTAGAAGATGTCAGTTCGAGTATTTCTTAGGTATTTAAACTAGCTGAATGGAGACAATACGAAGCCATTCTGCTTTATCCAGTAACCGTTCTTTCACTAAAGAAAAGAAAAAGTCACTACTATCAAGGAATACAGATTCCTCACTCTTCACCAGAGTGGAAGAGTCCAGCAGGGTCTCTTCAAACGGGAGCAAGCCTCCTCAGCTTACCCTGCCCTCCCTCACCCCTGGGCAGTATGCCCAAGCCCCACAGTCCAGGCCTAAGACCACATATAGCACTGAACCCTCTGTGAGCCATGGTTTTCCCATATTCATGGTAATGCTTAGGTTTTTAAAAAAAATTATTTTTACATTTATTGTAGAGGATGGGTATGCCACTGTGCACGGGTAGACCTCAGAGGAAACTTGCTAGAGTCTGTTCTGTCCTTTCACCATGAGGGCTCTGAAGATTGAACTTAAGACATCAACAAGCACCTTTACCTAACTAAGCCTTCTCACTGGCTCAGTAATGTTAATGTTTTTTAAAACCTATTGTAAAGTGTGTGTGTGTGTGTGTGTGTGTGTGTGTGTGTGTGTGTACATGAGTGCAGTTGCACAGAGAGGCCAGAAGAGAGTGCTGGATCTCCTGAAGCAGTGTACACTCTTAACTGCTAAGCCACCTTTCCAGCCTCTAAGAGACCAATATTTTTTTTGGTTACTTTGTTTTGTTTTTGTTTGTTTGTTTTCTTGTTTTTTCGAGACAGGGGTTCTCTGTGTAGCACTGGCTGTTCTGGACTCACTTTTAGACCAAACTAGCCTCGAAATCACAAAGATCCGCCTGCCTCTGCCTCCCAAGCACTGGTATTAAAGGTGTGCGTCACCACCACCCAGTTTTGTTTTGTTTTTGGTTTTTGGTTTTTTTTTTTTTTTGGGTGGGGGGTTTCGAGACAGGGTTTCTCTGTATAACAGCTCTGGCTGTCCTGGACTTGCTTTGTAGACCAGGCTGGCCTCGAACTCATAGAAATCCACCTGCCTCTGCTCCCCACCCTGCCCCCCAGGGATTAGGACTCCTGCTTTCAAGACAAGTGCTTTACTCACCTAGCACCCACAGTCCTCTGCTCCAGCTTTCTGTGCAGGGTGTTTTCAGGAACTGCATCAGGGATTCACAGGACCTCTGCATTGTTTTTTGAGACAGTCTCACCGTGTAACTCAAAGATCTGTCTGCCTCTGCCTGCCTTGTGCTGGGATCCCAGGCTTGTGCCATCATCCTTGGCTCTGGGTTAGTTCTCATAATTACCTGTAATCATATGTCTCAAAGTGTAGTTTTTAGAAAATCAAATCCAAAATGAGATCCTTTAGTCTTCCTTCAGTCTACTCATATAGGATCACCCCTAAGTGCATTCGTCTGCTGGAGGGACTTGGGAAGGTGACATGGTGTTATTGGAGCTGAGGACATTGGACTCTGTTCTTCATTGTGCATGGTGCTTGGCCTGTAGTCAGTGTTCAATAAATATTTATTCAATGAGTTCATTGTGTCTGAGAGACCCAAGATGCCAGCTAGGCATTGGCTGAAAAGGACTTGTAAGACTTCCTGTCACAGCATTTGGATATGGACAGACACCAGCACCAAAGGGATTTATAAATGGCTAAACCATTCTCAGAGTTCTCATTCTTAAACAAACAGATGCCTAAAACACACAACTGACCCATGTCTGTTTTATTCGATTCTTTTACAAAAATTGCATTAAGTAGGACAAAGAAATACTTTACCAGGCCATTCATAAAAATCTTGCTCTTAAGCTGGGTGGTGGTGGCACACACCTTTAATCCCACCACTTGGGAGGTAGAGGCAGGCAGATCTCTGAGTTCAAGGCCAGCCTGGTCTACAGAGCAAGTTCCAGGACAGCCAGGGCTACACAGAGAAACCCAGTCTCAAAAAAACAAAACAAAACAAGGCAAAAAACAAAATGGGTGGCACCTGAGAAATGACAGCCAAGGTTGTCTTCTGCATTCAACACGCATGCACACGTATGTGTGCACACAGCTGTAACATTACAAGGTCACCAGGTGGCTGACATTGCTGGAATGAGGTTTTCCATATTGGAAGCTGCCTGGAGAACCGGGGTGAAGTTCAGTGAGTTCAGTGGGTGGAGGGCTTGCCTGGCGTTCACAGGTCCTATATCCACCTCCTTGGACCTGTTGATCTTGATGTGAATAGAAGTTTATACTCTTTGCAGGAATTTACCAAATGGTTCACTTTACCTTTGAACTTTGACCCTTTGATCTCTGATCTTATTTTTCTGATATCCTCACCACAAGAAATGATAATTTTTTAAGATGAGGGAGGTTGAACTTGATCTGACCATTATTCAATTCATTCATGAATCAAAATATCACATAGCAGAACTGGTGAGGTGGCTCAGCGGGTCAAAGAACCTGCCCACTTTGAGTTCAGTCTCTGGAGTCCATGTAGTAAGTGAGAAATGATTCTCCCAGGTTGTACTGTGACCTCCACACATGTGGTGTGGCACACATACATACAAATAAGTACATGTACAAGTAATCAAGTAGTAACCATAAATATACATAATTTTCAAGCACATTAAAATTAAAATTAGCCATGTGTGATGGCGTACACCTTTAATCTCAGCACTCAGGAAGCAGAGGCAGGAGGATCTCTGTGAGTTCAAGGCCAGCCTGATCTACATAGTAAGTACCAGGACATCTAGGGCTATGTAGACAGACCCTGCCTACAAAAAAACAAACAAACCCCCCCCCCACACACACAAAAAACCCAACAAGACAAAACAAATGTCCTCCCCCCAAAGAATTTTAAAAAAAGCAAAATCAACTTGAATGTGTAAATAGTGTGTGTTAGGTGATTTGTTTGTTTTTTTTTTTTAGGTTTTTTTCAAGACAGGGTTTCTCTGTATAGCCCTGGCTGTCCTGGACTCACTTTGTAGACCAGGCTGGCCTCAAACTCACAGAGATCCACGTGTCTCTGTCTCCTGAGTGCTGGGATTGAAGGCGTGCACTGCTATGCCCAGCCAGGTGATATTCTTTTTTTCTTTTCTTTTTTTTTTTTTAAGATTTATTTATTATGTACACAGTGTTCTGTCTGCACGTATGCCTGCAGGCCAGAAGAGGGCACCAGATCTCATAATAGATGGTTGTGAGTCACCATGTGGTTGCTGGGAATTGAACTCAGGACCTCTGGAAGAGCAGCCAGTGCTCTTAACCTCTGAGCTATCTCTCCAGACCCCAGGTGATGTTCTTACAGATGATGTGAGAACAGTGAGAATTGTATTTGTGGGCCAGCAAGATGGCTCAGAGGGTAACAGTGCTTGCCTGTATTGGGTTCCCAAAAATCAGTAAAGGTAGAAGAGAGCTCCCAAAAGTTGTCCTCTTGGTGGCGTGGCGGCACACACCTTTAATCCCAGCACTAGGGAGGCAGAGGCAGGTGCTTCTCTCTGAATTCAAGGCCATTCTGGTCTACAGAGTGAGTTCCAGGACAGTCAGGGCTATGTAGACAGGCCCTGCCTCAAAAAAGGGGGTTGGGGGAGGCTGTAGAGATGGCTCAGTAGACAAAGTGTTTGCCATGCAAGATTGAAGGCCAGAGCTTGGATCCCCAGAAACCTACATAAAATCCTGAGTGAGCAGTAGCTCAGCTAGAACTTTAGCCTTAGATGGCAGAGAGACAAGAGATCCCCAGAGCACGCTGACTGGCTAGCAAGACTATCTCTATACTCAACCTCTGCTTTTTTTTGTTTTTTGGGTTTTTCAAGACAGGGTTTCTCTGTGTAGCCCTGGCTGTCCTGGACTCACTTTGTAGACCAGGCTGGCCTCGAACTCACAAAGATCCACCTGCCTCTGCCTCCCAAGTGCTGGGATTAAAGGCGTGCGCCACCACCGCCCGGCTTTCAACCTCTGATTTTGATTGAAGGACCCTGCCTTAATGAAGAAGGTGAGTGATTGAGGGTGGTTCTTGACATCCCAGGCCTGCACACACACACACACTAGACCACACACACACACACACACACACACACACACACACACACGAAAAATGGAAAAGATACATAAACGAAAACCAGAACCAGGTTTAACAGTTTGTTGGTCAGAGGGCAGGATGCTGCCCAGCTCCCCCTCACACCCTAGCAAAGTCTATGCAGCAGTACACGAACCATCAGCATCGTAAGTTTGCAGAGTGTCCCTGCCCTTGACCAGTGCCTATGAAATATGTGTCAAGGGCTGAAGGAAGAAAGATGGCAGAGTCTTAGGGATTGACTGAGTGCACGCTGAGCACTTCCTGAGCCTGAAGGGCCCACGACTCCACTTTATCAGCAAAAAGTGTTTCCCAGAAGAGCAAGGCTTGCTCTCTTACCACATACTGTGGTCACAGGATGAGCTCAGCAAGTAGGACAGATCCCAGGGAGGAGTGGAGCTAAACACACCAGCTTTTGGCGGTAACTTGGGCCAATGAGTTAACCTCTCTGGAACTCTTTCACCTTTCCTAAGATGAGATGGTGTTAACATCTGTTTCTAGGGGTTGTGTGAGGATTAAATGAACCTTTGCATGTAAAGTATTCAGAGCACCCAGCCCTGCAAATCCCAGCGACTTAGGATACTGAGGCAGGAGGATGGCAAGTTCATGGCCTGCCTGGCCAACGTATTAAGACCTTGGCTTAGGGAGTTATTTCTTCCATTTCCCTTTTTATCTCTTTGTCTCCTCAATTTAGAAATTATTCATTTTTATTTGTGTGTGTGTGTGGACACTTGTCTGTGTGTGCACTTGGTGCATGCAGGTATTCGGCCTCACGTCAGCCATTGTGTTTCACAGGCTCCGGGTCAACAGGGCATGAGCACAGAGCAAACACAGCACACTGAGGTGCTGACAGTTTGTGCAATCATGCCCTGGTTTGCAAAGTTGCAGCACAGACCTTCCCGGACAGAAGCAAGAAGACAGAGTGGGAAGCAATGGAGCCAGAGTTACAGGTAGTGAGTGAGCTGTGTGGTGTGAGGCTAAGAACTGGATCTGGGTCCTCTGTAGAAATGGGCCATGCGTTTAGCTGCTGAGCCAAGCCGTCTTCCCAGCACTCTGTCATGGACTTTGTCACAACAGTGAGAATAAGCTAACATGATGCTGGTAAGTTTTATATGAGGCCTCAAACTCTCCATGCAACTGAGGATGACTATGAGCTTCAGCTCCTCCTGCCTCCATCTCTTCAGTGCTGGGGTTACCGGCATGTGCTGCCATGTCCAGTTTTATGTGATACTGGGCATCCAACACAAGATCTTGTGTATGCTAAACAGGCGGCACTCTACCACTGAGCTCTTGGTAAATTAAAATTAATTTTATCTGTTTTACCTGTGTGTGTGTTCCTATGGACTAAACCAAGGCCTTGCATACGTTAGACAAATATCGAGCTGCATCCCCTTACACACATACACATAAAGCTACATCTTTACTTTTGTTTTTGTTTTTAGGTTTTTCGAGACAGGGTTTCTTGTGTATCTTTGACTGTCCTGGACTCACTCTGTAGACCAGGCTGGCCTTGCACTCACAGAGACCTACCCGCCTCTGCCTCCCAAGTGCTGGGATTAAAGGCGTGTGCCACCATGCCCGGCAATTAGACAGTTGTGAACTGCCATGTGGGTGCTGGGATTTGAACCTGGGTCCTTTGGAAGAGCAGTCAGTGCTCTTAACTGCTGAGCCATCTCTCCAGCCCTTGTTTTTTTTTTGGGGGGGGACAGGGTTTCTCTGCATAGCCTTGGCTATCCTAGAACTTACTCTGTAGACCAGGCTGCCTGGAACTCACAGAGATCCACCTGCCTCTGCCTCCCGAGTGCTGGGATTAAAGGTGTGGGCCATCAGTGCCTGGCTCTTTACTTTTTCAAATGTGCCTATTAGTTAATTTAAACATACATATATAGCTCCATTATATTTCACTAGACTCTGCAATATCCCTTCTCCATATGATTTCTGTCTAAACTCCACCCTGCTGACTCCATGGTAGAGCTGACAGCACCTTTTTCTTTTCCTTTGGTTTTTTGAGGCAGGCCTTCTCTGTGTAACAGAGCCCAAGCTGGCCTGGAACTCACAGAGATCCGCCTGCCTCTGCCTCCTGAGTGCTGGGATTAAAGGCGTGCGCCACCACACCTGGCTGACAGCACCTTCGAAAGTGTACACAATTCTACTTATCCCTGTACATTACCCTCCTCTTGATAGTAGTTTTCTTTACTAAATAAAAATCTTCAAATATGGAACTGGGCAGGTCTCTGTGAGCTCCACACCAATCAGTGCTACATAGTAAGTCTCAAAAAAACAGCTGTCAGAACTAGAGAGATGACTTAATGGTTAAGAGTATTGGCTGCTCTTCCAGAGGACCCAGGTTCAATTCTCAGCACCCACAAGGCAGCTCACAACTGCCTGTAACTCCAGTTCCAGGGGATCTGATGACATTTTCTGGTCTTCATGGACACCATGCACATACATGTGGCACACACATACATGCAGGCAAGAAACACATACACATAAAATAAAATTAAAAAAAAAGTAGTCCCAGCAGGGTGTACTGGTGGAGGCCTTTAATCCCAGAACATGGGAGGCAGATGCAGGCAAATCTCTGTGAATTCGAGGCTAGCCTGATCTACAAACATAGTGAGTTTCCAGGACAGCCAAGGCTACATTGTGAGACCCTGTCTCAAAAAAAAAAAATTAAAATAAAAAATGTGGTCCCAGTTAGGCATGCTGGTGTACACCTTCAATCCCAGTGCCAAAGAGGTAGGAGCATATGAATCTCCATGACATCAAAGCTAGTCTGCTCTACATGTTAAGTTCCAAGCCAGGCTATGCAATGAAGCCCTGTCTCAATAATAATAATAATAATAAACATATATACACACACATATACATACACATATGTATATTAAAGGTATGTTTCCCCTGAGGGCTGAGAAGGAGCCTGTCCCTGGGTGGCACCACTAGGCTCTTCATAGTGGCTGGTGCCAGGGAAGAGAGCTCACTGGTAATGGCTCTCAGTGGAGAGAAAGCTGCTGTTGGCATTTTTAGGAACTGCGTCTTCTGCCCCTCCTCTTCACTCTCACACATGGCCCTTGATAGTTGCTTGCTGGTTAAGTAGTTCATTTGTTCAATCCGTTCACTTCTCCTTGGTCCCTGAAGCACCATCAGCATGGACCTCCCTCGATGACCCCTGTGATACAAGCATTCAGGCACACATACACTGGTCATAGCATCTTAGAGGCCAAAGCCATCTTTGCAATGTTGCTACCAACTGGATTCACAGAATGATACCCTTTTTGTGGGGTTATGTTCCACACACATTCACTCAACAAACACTGGCACTGTTTCTGAGCCTGGTACTTCTGGGAAATGTCCTTTGTCCTTCAAAGTGTTTTCTAACAAGACATACAACTGAATGACCATGTGGTCCCCAGAATAGCTGCATCACTTCTTTCTTATTGCTGTGATAAATACCTGTCAAAAACAATATAGAAAAAGAAGGGTTTATTCTGCATTGGAGTTCAAGGAGATACATTCCATGCTGGCCAGAAAGCATGGTGGCAGGAGCAGGAAGTGGGTGGTCACATTTCATTTCAGTCAGGAATCAGAGCGAGAACAGGAAGCAGGCTGGGCTATAAAACCTCAAAGGATACCCCGATGAACCACTTCCTCCAGTGAGGCTCCATTCCTAAGGTCTCCACAACCTTCCCCAACACTGCTACCATCTGCAGGGGGTTTCAAATACCTGAGCCTGTGGGGGACAGTAAACATTTAAACCAAAGAGGTGTCAAGTAGATTGGGAAGCAAAAGCTCCTGCTTAGGGGTCTTGAGAAAAAGTCTACTGAGTAGGTAAAGCTTGGCTGGGGATTGTGTAACTCAGTGTCATGATTGATCATTATCAGCATCGTTTGCCAATGGGAGAGGGAGAGAAAAAGAAAGTTTGGCTCACAGCCTGGCCAGGTAGTTATGGGAGGGAAGCTTGTCACTCTGGGTCATCAGACAGGCCCACCCTGACCCACTTCAGCTTAGTCTCTTGGCTCATGTTAGTGTGAGAAGAAAAGGCGGAATCTAAGTTAACCCTCCTAGGTACAGGGATAGGAAAAAGCAAGCACTGTCCACATTTTCTTGCCTTTGATTTTGTGTTTATCAAGGGAAATCTTGTTTTTAGTTTTATACCATATGTTTATGACTTTGAACCAGGAACTTGCCCTCCTGGCCTCCTATTTTATCCTGTTTCCTGAGTTGCATATTTTGAGGTTGTGTAAGACTTGTTAGAGGGTTTTCTGCTACATCAAAGGGCAGGGAAATCTCCCTGAACCACAAGGCACCTATGGCAGATTTCTCTCTCCAGGGAGTTCGGAGCTGTGTACACCACAACCTAGCTCAGGTTCTTCCTCCCAATGAGGGCATCCCAGTATGAGAAGTCATCTTAATTTCACACAAGAAACACCATAGTCAGAAGCACAGCAACCAGTGCTGCCAGCCTTGTCCCCAGAAGGAATGTGTTGCAAGGAGAACTGGGGGCTCACAGAATTACTCAGAAGACTGAAGAGCCAGACCATGAAAACAGCCAATGACTAAGAACAACTGTGCAATAACAGCAGGAGACCCACCCAGGACAATGCCTCACCTGTCCCTGCATCTCCACGTCATCCAAGAGGTCCTAATTTTAGCAGGAACATCAGCTTGGCTAGATCTGGCTCTCAGAGTGGGAAGAGAGGCTCCTTTTTTTTTTTTTAAACCAATGCTTATACAATGTACAATCCTCCTAAAAATGAGGTGCTCAGCTATACTGGGGACTGGCATAGGGGCAAAGCTGGACGAGGAGCTCCAAAAGTACGAGCAAGATACACCAAAGACCTCTTGTGTAAACCAATGCTCAGACAGGACTTTACACTAGGACTGATGTTAGTCTGTGCAGGGAGTAAAAATAACACAGCATTAACTGACAATGACCTACTATGAGCATAGAACTGGAGACCTGGGCCTGTATCCCAGTCCACCTTTGCCTGGCAGGTATATAGCAGGCTAAGAGGAAGTGGAGTTCAGGAATGCTGAGATATCTCCAGGTCAAACAGCTACTGGCATTCTATTTACGTGTGCTTTTTCAGTGACTCTGGCTTTCCTAGCCCTGAGACACTGAGCTGTATACAAATCACGTATTTGTCCCTGCTCTTTCATGAGGAATCAAGGATGAGCAATGAACTTGTCTGAGACTTCATCTCTGCCGTGTCTGAGATGCTGGGGTCAGTTGCTCTTTGCACCAGAATTCCTTCAGTGTTTCCTGGTTCATGGACACACTTCCCTTTTGTCTTGCTAGGTGATCTACCAGGAGAGTCAACAGTGACTTGTGGCCTTGTTCTCTTTTTGTGAGACTGCATCTGTCTATATGGCACCTGGTTGTGCTGTAACTTAGACTCACAGAGATCTGCCTGCCTCTTCCTCCTAATAACTGGAATTAAAGGTGTGTGCCAACGTACCTGGTTTATTTTTTGTTTTTCTTGAAGTCCAAAAGGTACTAATTAGACTCTCTCTTTCTATCCCTGATGTGTGTGAGTGTGTTCACAATCACTCATGGGATGGCAAAATCTTAAAAATATTCCCTGGGATATAGGTCTGTTGTAGAGTTATTCCTAGCATTTATGAAGCCCTGGATTTGGTTTCCAGCACAATATAAACTGGGCATGGTGTCTCACACCTGTATATCCAGCACTTGGGAGGTGGAGGCAGAAGGATCAGAAGTTCAAAGTCATCCTTGGCTATGAAGAAAGGACATATGACTAGTCAGGTGGCATTGGCACACACCTTTCATCCCAGCACTCGGGAGGCAGAGGCAGGCAGATTTTTGTGAATTCAAGGCCAGCCTGGTCTACAAAGTGAGTCCAGGACAGCCAGGGCTACGCAGAGAAACCCTGTCTCAAACAAACAAACAAGAAAAGGAAAGAAAGTTGAAGGCTACCCAGTGTTAGAAAAGTGTTAGAAACCCTATCTCAATTTATATATATATTTATATATGGGGACCACAATTTTTGAAAGTCGATATTCACATCTATGTTTCAAAGCAAAGGCTGACTAACACGCACATGGCATGCTGTCACTCAGTTCTATGCCAAGTCCAGCATGCAGTTCTCACGTGGAGCCTTGGGCTAGAGCTCTAGAACTGGGTTGTTGTTCCCTTTAGACACTGGGTCAGCTGAGTCCTCATCAGGCAGAGGTCTGGGAGTTTTATCTGGAACAGAAGAATGCTTTTTAGCAGAGGGGCTTTGAGGACATGACCTCATCTCTTTGTAGAGTCTAAATGCAAATTAACAATTTTGACTGTTCGAGGTTGGGAGGCTATCCTCTCAGGGTACAGCTGCGATCAGTTCAGATCTGACTTACTTTCTTTTTTGAGGGGGTGGGGCAGCCTTGAGACAAGGTCTCACACCATGTAGCCTTGGCTGGCCTGGACCTCACTATGTAGACCAGGCTGGCCTTGAACATCTAGAGGTCCACTTGCCTCTGCCTCCTGCACCATCACACTAGGCTTCTTTATTTTCTTATTTATTTATTTATTTATTTATTTATTTATTTATTTATTTATTTATTGATTGATTGATTGATTGATTGATTGATATTTTGGGTTTTATTTCTTTCTTTTTTTTTTGTGGTTTTTCCAGACATGGTTTCTCTGTTTCCCTGGCTATCCTGGAACTCACTCTGTAGACCAGGCTAGCCTTGAACTCACAGAGATCCATCTGCCTCTGCTTCCAGAGTGCTGGGATTAAAGGCATGTGCCACCACCACCCAGCTTTCTTTCTTGTTTTGAAGCAGGGTCTCATGTAACCCAGGCTGGCCTCAAATGTTCTACAAATGACTGAACTTCTGCCTCAACCTCCAGAATGCTAGGATTACAGGTGTGCACCACTATGCCCAGCTTGGTATAATGGTGGGAATTGAACCCAGAACCTCATGCATGCTAGGCAAGCACTCTACCAACTGAACTACAGTCCCCAGACCCTGAGTTAGTTTCTAACTTTGAGAACCAAAAGGAATTGTAGGGGGCCCAAATTTCATCTTGGTGCCAAAAGACCAGAAAAACAAACACTGAAGCTGACAAAGGCCGAGGCATGTCATGTTCATTTCCCTTTTGTATCTTCTTATGTGCAAAGATCTGTGGGTAATGTATAAATGAGGACAGCCCGGGAAGATACCAGGCCTGACTCTATGAGTTTGGATGGAAGAGAAAAGTTGACTATTATAGGCAAAGCAAACAGCATCTGTAAGGGAAGATGGTATTCCTGTATTCAGGAGGAATGCCACCACCTGGCACTCCTCCTTGGGAACAGTGGCTCTGAAAGGAAGAGCTGCTTACACTCCAGGACTGCCAACCCCCACCAAGCCTCACTCAGATCTTGGCGGCTGAGAACCCCATAGGGGTTGGCAAGCTCCATTCTCCCTCCTCTCCCTTCTTGTGGCCAAAACCCTATCTCAGGGCATGTTTGGTGAATTGAGTGTGAAATTCAAAAGCAAACAGATGGCTTAGCGGGTAAAATGCGTGCCATGCAAGCCTGAAGACCTGAGTTGGGTAAAATGTGTGCCATGCAAGCCTGAAGACCTGAGTTGGGTAAAATGCGTGCCATGCAAGCCTGAAGACCTGAGTTGGGTAAAGTGCGTGCCATGCAAGCCTGAAGACCTGAGTTTGATCCATAGCACCCACATACAAAGCTGGGCGTGGTGGCTCACACTGGTAATCCCAGCAGCAGAGGCGGGGGTCAGCAGATTCTTGGGGTTTTCGAGCCAGCCTGGCCAATCACTGGGCCCCAGGACTCAGCAAGAGACCTTGTCTCAGAAAAGAAGGTGGATGGTTCCTGAGTAACAACATCCTGACCTCTGACCTCCACATGCACACACACCCCAAAATGCATTTTAAAATGTATAATAATTTATAAAGAGCAGACCCAGGTGTGATGACGTACATCTTTGATCCCAGCACTCAGGGGGCAAAGGCAGGTGAATCTTTGAGTTCAAGACCAGCTTATTCTACCTAGTGAGTTCCAGGACAGCTAGGGCTACACAAAGGAACCCAGTCTTGAAAACAAACAAACAAAAAAGCTTGTCTGGAGGTGACTGCAGCTGCTCATATCCTTGATCAAAGGTCCCCATTTGTGTGGGGAAGGGACATGCATGGAGGACGGGAACACCTACCTGGCCAGCTAATCAGCTGAATCAACTCTGGTAATCAGTGGGGTGACACATGTCACAGCCAATTGCCCTCACATCCATGGCTTAGCACTTAGGAAGCTGAGGCATGAGAATTGTGAAATCAAGGCTGGCCTGTTTCTCAAATGAAATAGAAAGTAAGAAATAATTTGCCCTGAAGGAGTATTTACAGTTTAAACAGATATATAGATACAAACAATGATATGTGTTTTGTTGGAATTTCAAAAATAGACATTTGACTGGAGACATGGCTCAGAAGTTAAGATTGTATACTGCTGTTCCAAAGGACCCAGGTTCAGTTTCCAGCACCCACATCTGTCATTTTTACAGCTGCTTGCAACTCCAACTCAAGAGGCTCTGATGCCATCTTCTGGCCTCTGTGGCCATTTGAACTCAAGTGTATAGATTTATACCAGACACACACATATATACATAATTACAAAATAAACAGCATAGACAGACAACATGCATTTGTTGAACGATTTTTGTATTGTTCTTTTGTTGTTTATTTTTGAGGCAGGGTTTCATGCAGTCCAGGCTGGCCTAAAATCCACTATGCAGCTGAGATTGGCCTTGAACTCCTGATCTTCTGCCTCGGCCTCATGAGTGCTGGAGTCATGGATGTGTACCACCATACCTGTCGGAAAGGTTTTTCTTTTTTCAGCTCAGATGACAAGTGTCAAACCCACAGACTTCTCTCTTTCTCTGTATGTGGTGTATGCATATGTACCCATGTGTGTGTATGTGTGTGTGTGTATGTGTGTGTAGGCCAGAAATCAACACTGGGCATCTTCCTGTATCACTTCTCACTGAATCTGAAGTCATCAATTTGGCTAGACTAGCTGGCCAGCCAACTCCAGGAATCCACTTATCTACACACACACACACACACACACACACACACACACCATGTCCCCTGCATTGGATAACAAATGTGAGTAGTAGCACCTGGCTCTCTACTTCTACCTAGGTGCTGAAGACCCAAACTCGGCCCCTCATGCTTGAGTGGCAAGGGCTTTGCCCACTGAGCCATTTCCCCATTGCCTACCCATCAGCTTCTTGGCCAGCATGTTCTGTGACTCTAACCCTGAGTCTGGCCCATATAGGGGACTCTGGAGAAGAACTCTCCCAAATCTCAGAAAGCACAGGGCCACAGAATGGGTAAGACCTCTAGACATTTATTTTTATGAGATAGAGTGTCCTACATAGTCAAGGCTAGCTAGGAACTAGAGTTACAGACAGTAGTGAGCTGCCGTGTGGAAGCTGGGAACCAAACTTTGGTCTTCTGTTGGGGCAGAAAATGCTCCTAACCACTCAGTCATCTCTCTAGCCTACAATATACAAAACAGCCAAAGAGGCAACTTGAGAAAAGTCATTCAATATCAGGAATGGAAACATTTGTTCATTCTTGGAGTGTAGACTGTGTTCATGTTTTGTCTGTGTGCACTCCTATTATGTACTTGCTTGTGTCCTGACGACCACTGATTTGATTCAAAATGGTCTTGTGTGCATCATGAAGTCCTTTGTGTTCAGCAGGGAGCTCAGGTGTCCCGTGAATTTTAGTGAAATTTAGCTCCTGGCAGCACCAAAATCTAACTGGCATTGGTCGTCCAACTTCTAGGTCTTGAGGTTGACTTCTCTACTTCTCAGAAGAGAACTGGAGGTGGTGTGAAGGAGGTGAGGGGTGGTACTCAGGAGTTCCACTCCCTGGCTGTTTCCTCTATCCCTAGAAGACATGAGGAAATAGAGACCCCAGGCTGTCTAGGCCCACGGACTTAGCAGTCCTGACTCCTGGACAAAGTTCTGGTTCCCAGGTACTTTAAAAACAAACATTTGGGGAGATTAATGCCAGATTAAGGGACACACCCTTGTCCCCAGACATGCTCAGGACCAAATCAGAGCAAGAAGAGAGTTAGAGGGGCTCAAATGGCCCCTACCCCTCCCAGGAGTAGGGCAGTTCTATGAGTGGGTACTAATAGGTTTTGTAAAGTTGGGCCAGAGAGAGCACAGTGGCAGATGAGGACTGAACATTGTTTTTCTAACCCCTCCCCCCCACAGGGTTTCTCTATGTAACAGCCCTGGCTGTCCTGGAACTTGCTTTGTAGATCAGCCCAGCTCAGGGGGGACAACATTCCTTGCAGGTAAGATGGTCCTAGGAGGTGAAGGCCACCCTCCCAGTAGCAAATGTGAGCAAATATGTTCAGGGCACTGCCTGGTCTGGGTCTGGAAGACGGAAAAGTGGGAAACAAGGGGACAAAGATGGAGGACAGCCTGTAGGAGTCTAGGAGACAGCAGGATACGTGGGTCTGAAGGGAGGGTTTTTGGCCAAGAAGTCATTGCCGTCTAAAGCACACTCAGAGGGAAGGCATGAAGCAGGACCTCCAGGCACATCTGGTTTTTTCCACGGAGTTTAAGAGAACAGGCCAGGAGAGATGGCCCAGTGGATAAAGGTTCGTGTCACCGAGCGAGATTACCTCAACTGGATCACAGGACTCCACAGGGTGGAAGGAAAGAATTAACTCCTGTAAGTTGTTCTCTGACCTCCATATGGGAACCACCCCTCCCCCCCCCACACACACACGCACGCACACCAAATAAGTAAGTAAAGAAAGAAATGCTTTTTTTTTTTTTTTTTTTTAGGTTTAAAAAAAAAAAAAGGAAGGTGAGCCTCTAGCGCTTCGGGGCGGGTCCTGAAGACTTGACTGCGGATCCGGCAGAGCGAGGAGCGAGTGCGATCGCCCAGAGGCTCGGATTCTCTGCGGTGGTAAGAGGTCCGCCGCCCGGGTCTAGGGTCACGCGCAGAATCACACTAGGAAGGGGCGAGGCTCCCGCCCCTCCTTGGCCAGAGGTGGCGCCTCCCCTGCGGCGACCGGAGACTGGAGGTGGCGTCGGGAGCTGCAGCCGGAGGCTCGGATGTCACTGAGCGGCCGCTGGCGCCCTGGAGCGCGTCTCGGGTTGGAGCCACAGGTACGCGGTGGGGCTCGGTGAGGGGACGCGCAGCGCGTGGTCCACCGATTCGCTTCCCAGGAGGGAGACCGAGACGGGAGGGTCGGGGAGGCGACGGCGGTGGCCGCGAAGCAACCGGACCCTCCTTCTGTCTGAGCTTTCCGACCTGGAGTCCAGACTGGCTGCGCCAGTGGAGTCGGGGGGCCCCTGCACACCTTTACTCTTGGCCGGACCTGGCAGGGGACAGAGCTGCCCAGCTGTCCCAGCTGTGGCAGAGACGCAAAGCCCACAATGGCGCCCTCCTCATGACCCTCTGTCCTTAAGCTTCTTTTGCTGGAGAAATCCCAGTCCCTCCCAATCCCTGATCTTCCCGGACCACGAACTCCACAGGAAAGGCCTAGAAATGCGCTGGTTAGAGTCCACCCGTTTTCCTAGCGTCTCAAGTGCCCCCTTTCTCGCCTCTCACTGTAATTCTACCTCCCCATGTGGTCCCCAGGGCTTAGCTCCAACCCTCTTTTGAGCTCCGGTTCGCCTAGAATTTGAAGCGCAGGGTATGTGCTCTGTCCATGACAGTGACGGGCTGTACCCTGGTGTCACAAACTGTGTTTTTTGTAAAACTCATGGAAGTAGGCTGTCAGCAGAGTCCGCTCCAGGCCTACAGAGACCTCATAACCAGCCACTATGTCGCAGAACAGATGTTGGACAGGGGCACAATATCACTTACAGCCTTGGAGAATAGGACAGAGAAAACCAAGGAGTTTGCCAGAAAGCGCACCCATCAGGCCTAGTCTGAGATGCTAGGATTTAAGATCTGGCCATGAACCTTGGATCTCTGACTCTAGGAGAGTGGAAGGAGTACAGCTACAGCCCTCCACAGTACTGAAGGAAGGCCAGAGGCAAGGAGTGGCCTGGACAGGTCCTCACAGGAAGACAGATGGGAGGTGGCCCGGGAAAGGACAGTTTTGTTCCAGCTTATCTTTGAGGTTGTCTTTTCTCATGTACCTCTCCTGTCACTTGCCCTGGACTTGCATGCATTGCCTTGGTGTAGTTTTGTCCACAGAAAACTGTCTTCATCAAACTCCCCAACAAGCCTTAACTGAAGTCCTGGGTCTGTTGCTTCCCTGGATCTCCCTTCACTCTAGAGGACCAGACCCACATCCGGAGCACTGCTAGACATGCCACCTCCACAGAAAAGCCCAGAGGTCCCAGACTGAATGAGCAATGAACAGCTTCTCCAACACCAGCCTCAAGAGCCCTAGCTGAACCCTGAGCAAGGCTCACGTACCCCTTTCTTCGGGTGGCAAATACCTTCCCCCATCCTCAGTCTAGCAGACTCTAGAATGCTGCAATCATCGATTTGGGGACAAGTGTGAAAATTCCATGTTGTTTGTGCTGAGGCTCCAAGGCCCTGGTGGCACAGCAGGTCCTACAAAGGCCACAATATGGGAAGTCTGCATGGACAGAAACCTCGTGGGGCCACCAATGCAATAGCATCTTTGAGACAAGTTAGGGGCAATAAGAAAACAGATATATGTACACATTTAGTGATGTTACAAGTTGACGTTTTCATTAATTACTTTATTTAGTGGGTATGAGTGTCACAGTGTGTTTATGGAAACCAGAGGGGAACTTTCAGGAGTCCATTGTCACCTTTCACCTGGGTGAGGCAAGGTCTCTCTTGTTTCTGCAGCTATATAGTGCATTTGAGGGTAGCTGGCCTTCAAGCTTCTGGCTGATTCTCTTGTTTCTACTTCCCATTTCACTGTAGGTATGCTGAGATTGCTGATATGCACTACAACATCTGACTTTTACAAAGGATTTATTTTATTTTATGTATAAATGGCCAAGCATATACCTTTGGAGGGTGTTGGATCATTTTTGGAACTGGAGTTATAGTTGGTTATGAGCCGAGTGGGTGCTGGGAACCAAACCTAGGTCCATTGTAAGAGGAGTCAGTGCTCTTAACTGCTGAGCCACCTCTCTGACTCCATATGAATCTGAATTTTCATATGTAGATCAAACTCAAATTCTCAGTCCTGCACAGGGACCGGCTTTGCCCAATGAGTCACTTTTGTGTCCCTTAAGCTGTTTTTGTTTGTTTTGTTTTAAATATTTTTTATGTTTTCTTATGTGTATGAGTGTTTTGCCTACATGTATGTATGTGTACCACATGCATGTCTGATGCCCATGGAGGTCAGAAGACAGCACAGGATCCCCTGGAACTCAAGTTACAGATGATTGTTGGCTGCCATATGGATGTTGGGGAGCCAAATTTGGGTCCTATACAAAAGCAGCAAGTTCTCTTTTTGTTTGTTTGCTTGTTTGTCTGATTTTTGAGACAGGCCTTAGCTGGCCTGGAACTTGCTCTGCAGGCCAGGCTGGCCTCAAATTCATAGAGATTCTCCTGCCTCTGCTTCCCAAGTAATGGGATTAAAAGTGTGCACCACTATATCCAGCATAGCAAGTGTTGTTAGCACATCTCTGCAGACATCCTAAGCTGTTTTGATCTGGTGATTAGAGAATCCTTTGTTGACACAGAAACTAATATAAATTTTCATGGTTCCTTTAAAAACCATTTTTCTTATTTGTGTGTTTGAAGGAGATATATAGATAGGTAGGTAGGTAGAATATGCAGACGCGAATGACACAATGACAATGAGCATGTGGAATCAGTTGTCTTTCTCCCATATGCATCCCCAGGATCAAACTCAAGTTGTCAGCTAGTCAGCCTTTTTACCCCCTTAGTCATCCCTTCCAGCCTCAAAGCCTCTTTTGAGGAAATACCCTTGTATTTCATCACCTCTGCCTTTTGGCATGCCAATATGACCAGGCATGGGTGGTTTACTCAATCCCATGATCTGGGCTTAGACAGATTAGGAAGAGGGGAGTTGGGAAGATGGCTTAGTTAGTAATGTAGCTGCTGTACAAACACATGGACCTGACTTTGAATCCCCAACACCCAAGTAAAGAGCAGGGTACTGTTGGTGGGTGTGGAAGGTGAAGCAGAGACACGAAGGAAGAAATCCCGTCTCAGTAGGGCTGTGGTGGCGCAAGGCTTTAATCCCAGCACTCAGAGGGCAGAGGCAAGTAAATCTCTGAGTTCTAGGACAGCCACAGCTACATAATTGAGTGATACTATTTCAAAAAAAAAAAAAGGAGGATAAAAAGAGATGAGGAAGACATTAGATATCAACAGCTGGCTTCCATACACACCTGTGCAGATACCACACCCCCCAAAAATTATTTGTTTATTTATTTATTTTTAAGACAAAGTTTCTCTATGTAGCCCTAACTGTCCTGGACTCAGTTTGTAGGCCAGGCTGGCCTCAAACTCACAGAGATCTGCCTGCTTCTGCCTCCCCAGTGCCAGGATTAAAGGTGTGCGCCACCACACTGGCCAAAAAAAATTTTTAAAGAAAAGAAAATTAGGAAGAGAGAGAGAGCTGGTGTCTAAGCACCCAAGTAGACCCTTTAGAAGAGTTGACTATTCTCATAGGGGCTGTCACTCAGTAGCTTCTTGCCCTCCAGAGGTCCAGAGAGTAGAAAGACTTTGCAAAATAATCTTCAAACCTGAGTGTAAAGACTAATCAGTGGGCCAGCATGGTTACATCAAGATGTCTAGTCCCAGGTCCACTGAAGGCTCACTTGCCTCTCCATTTTAGGAAGGCTTTTATGCTCTTGGACTCACTCCCAACAATGTATAGTATCCTGTATCTCAGAAAGGTGGGTGTAGGATGACCCTGAATTCCAAAGTGTCTGGGAAGCTCAAATGAGCCTGCTTTTGGACCAGGTGTATATCACCCTAACTTCTGCACTCCCACCCCCACCAAGCAGGTGAAGGAAGACAAGCCTCCACCATAGTTCATTGAGAGTCACAGATCCCCAAGTCTCAAAGCTCCTCTCAGTCAGCACAGCCGCTCAGGCCTTCCCCTTGCTCTCCCCCCTGGGGAGGGATCAATTTCCAGCCAGTCCTGCTTGCCTGCAGGCTCTGTTTCTTCCTCATAATGTAGGAATAACCTGGTTATATCATGGTGGCAGGGGCCTCCTTGTCCATTCTATTGCCATCCCCAGGAAAGACTAATATGGGAGGAGAAGAGGGGCAGAAGACACAGAGCCTCTTCTTTTCTACCAAGGCCTCCCTCCCATCAACTCCCACACCCCTGTCCCTTCCCTTGCCATTCTGCAACTATTTATTTAACATTGACAACATTCCAGGGCTGGTGCCAGGCACTGGGTGACAAATAAGGGCAAGGCCTGTCCTCAGGAAGCTCAGGGGTGGGAATGGGAAGAGGAAATAGCAAACAATTATAGAGTAGGGGGATGAGTGACACTGAGGAGAGATCCCCAAGTTCCCCAAGACCTCCAAGCTGAGTCCTATGGGGGAAGCGTTGGGAAGGTGGCTGTCTGCTGCTGGTTTCTAGACAGAACACAAAGTTGCAGACCTGCCCAGGGCATTCTTCTGGAATTTATGGTACCTCAAGGTGACTTATTTCCCACTTGGAGTTTGGGTTCTGTTGAGGAAAAAGGGACCATGGCAAGGGCTTTGGGCAGGGTTTGCCTCTAGGAAATTGATCTTGGCTGCAGTGAGCCTGGCTGAAGGCATGCCTAGATTCCAGTCAGGGCCGTGCCACTTACGACCTCTGTGTGCCTCTGGGCTAATCGCTTCCTCCTCAGAATCGTGGAGTTCTCATCTGTAAAAAGCACATAGGGAGATGAGGACTGCGATGGGTATTTATATGACACACCTGGACCATAAAGGGCACATGGACAGATTGTGAAGTTGCTTCTGCTACTGCCTTGCCTCTTGCACCCCTTCTTTGGGCTCCTCTGTGATCTCAGAACATTCTTGATCATTGTTTATCAGGGAAAGATCACACAGAGAAGCTAACAGAATGGCCAGGAAACAGCCTGGGTGGGACTGGAGTTTGAGCATGCGCCTGTTCTGAGCACTGTGGGAGGTTCCAGGGCAGAGGAACCACTAGGAAAGCCCTGGCAAGGGAATAGGCCAAGTGCGTCAGAACTGAGGTTCCCAACGCCTACACAAGTCCTATTGCCCATGCCATCTCAACCTCAAAAGTTTCTCTACCATACTGAGGGGTAGAAGAAAGATGCCAGACCTAGGGACCCTGTGACCAGGGAGGGGACTTGTAAGCTTCGGGTTCTCCGTGGTGAAGGAGCCAGCAGGTTGTCTTAGCCCTTACCTGAGCTCTTCACCCACCAGCCCACCTGTGTTTCTTTTTTTCTTCTCGGCCCCCACCAGGCCCACCAGCCCCAGTCCCCAACTGCACAGCCATGGAGGCCCTGGGTACCGGGAACGACCACACCTCCCCGGAGTCAACCACTGGAAACCTGGACTTGAGAAGGCTGTCCACGCGCGCCGACTCGGCCTACAGCTCTTTCTCCGCGGCGTCCGGTGGTCCCGAGACGCGCGCGCCGTCCCCTGGCTCCGATCTCCTCCCTTACCTAGACTGGGACTACGTGCGGGTGGTTTGGGGCGGCCGACCCCAAGCCCCTCAGGACGCTGTCCTTCCAACGACCCAGCGGCCCGGGCCCGCAGCCGCTGAGCCCAGTGGCCCTCAGCCTCCAGAGGTCCAGGGAAGCCCGGGGCCACTGAGCAGGCGGGACACCCCGCTGCTGTACGCGCTAGCCGCCGAGGCTGAGGCTGCCGCACGCACCGAGGAGCCGCCCAGCCCGCCAGCCTCGCGGGCCGCCTACCGCCAGCGGCTGCAGGGTGCGCAGCAGCGGGTGCTGCGGGAGACGTCCTTCCAGCGAAAGGAGCTCCGCGTGAGCCTGCCGGGCCGCCTGCGGCCGGCACTCCCCTCGCGACCTCCCACGGTGCACGCGCGCTCCGCCTCCAGCAGCCAAGAGGGAGGAGAAGCGGAGCCGGCGGCGCGCACCCGGGTCCGAGGGCAGGGTGCTGTTGGCAGGGGGCGTCTCGACAGCCAGCAGCGGCTGTGCTGCTTCTCGGAGCCGGGCAAACTGCATCGCGTGGGTTGGAGCGGTGGGCCCATGGGCGAGGGCCTGAGAGAGGCTTGTTCCACGCAGGAATTACAGCATGGGACGCACGCTAACCCCAAAGGGGTGCTGGAGACTCAGTCTCTAAGCTCAGTGGAGCTGGCCTCCAGGTCCGTGGATCTCGGCAGTGCCTATAGGCCTGCGGGTCGGAGTCAGAGTGTTTCAAGCGAGGTCATGGGTCCCTGCACGGGTTCAGAAAAGACTGTGGCCACTGTCCAGGTATAGAATAAGATAAAGGACACTGGCTGGTGAGGGAGGGCGGCATCGGGGAGACCGCCGTGTTTCAGGCAGCTGTCCTCCCGTTCTAGGCTGTTCCTCAAAGAGCAGAAAACCCCAGACCAATGCTTCAGACCAAGCTTTCCAGGTGAGAGACATCGGACCCTGGGGACAAAATTGTCTGGAGCCAACTTTCACGGGTCTTACTTTAAAAGCAATCGCGGGCTCTGTAGTCATTATTTTTCCTATTGTCGTGACCAAATTCCTAACAAAGGGGACTTAGAGAAGAAATCGTTTTTTGGCTCACGGTTGAAGACAGTGAAGTCCATGGCAGCAGGGAAGGCATGGATTCAGGGAGCATGAGGCTCTTGGTCACACTGCAGCAGGTAGTCAGGGAACAGACTCCTGCTGGTGCTCAGCTCTCTCTCCTTTCTCACTTACTGTTCAGTCCTCGAACCCCGGTCCATGGTTTGGCACTGCCCACATTCAGCATGGGCGTGTCTCCCCTCCTCAGTGACACCTCTCTTGAAATCCCCTCACAGTCCTAGCCAGAGGTGCGTCTCCTAGGTAACTCCAAATCCAGTCAAGCTGACAGCGGATTATTACAGGATAGTCTATCTACCTCACAAAGTGCTTGCTCTGCCGTTTCTCTGGTGCAGAGGGAAGGGTATCTGTCCTGGTCACTGTAGGGTCCCCGCCTTTAGGTCCTTGACTCAGAAGGAAGCTGCAGTGGTGTGTCCTGGAGAGGTCCTCCAGACCAGACCAGCTGGCTGTGGCCAGAGGGTCTCTGAGACCATGGTATCTACTCCATACCCATCCCTCCCTGATGATGACGTGTTCCTGGAAGAAGCCAAGACACCATCCCCTCAAGATTCCCATGCCCCCCAGGAGCTCCCAGTCAGGTGAGTCCCCTTTTGTGTCCAAGCGCTGATCGATACTCTCCTTACACACATATATCTAGAAAATGCCAGAGGGTCGGGAACTCTCTTGTAATGCCCAGGGAGTGGGGATGGGGACAGGCAGCCCTTGAAAGGCCAGCTCTTGTCTGTACCAAAGCCTTTTCTGATTCGATTTCCACTTCCAGGGATCTACGCACCTCTGGCCAGCAGTATGAAAATGGCTTAGGCAAAAAAGCTGGCCAGATTACAGTCTCAGCAGAGACCCCCCTCCACGAGGTTCCAGGGATTGCAGGAGCAGACAATTATAAGCAAGGGGTGAATGGCTCCACGGCTATCTCCAGACCTACAAGCCATGGCCTTCCTGGGACTACAGATGATGGCATCCCATCATCTGACACTGCTGGGCTGCTGACCACTGACCCCTCTGCAGTGACAGATAAGAACTCCTTCGAGCCTCTCTCAGTCGATGTCCTGCGACCCTCAGGCTCTGAGACTCCAGGGCCCCCTCACCAAACTTCCCCGGCCTGGGGCCAGCCGGGTTCCAAGTCAACTTGGCCTAGTCGGCATTTTGAGGAGTTGGTTCAGGAGCTGGCCAGACTGGATCCCTCTTTGAGTGATACTCTTGCCGCCCAGCCTGGTCCAGAGCCACCCCTGGGCCTGCTGGATGGGCTCTTTCCTGCCACAGATATCTGGACTGAGATGAGGCCAGCCTGTGAGGAGGCGGGAGAGAAAGATGCTGGTGAATCCGAGGCAGGGTGAGTGACAGGCAAGGGACTCCTGATGCAGAGTCCCCGGAGTCGAGGGCAGAAAAACTCATAGAACTTTGGCTTTGTCCTCAGGTCCTGCGGATGCCACTTCACCCAGGAACTGCCAACTTCCCAGGAGGCATCAAGGTCTGAAAACTCTAGCCCCCACCCTGTGGCTGACCACTCAAGTGGCCAGGGACTCCTAGAACGAAACAACATCCAAGCCAAGAAAGTAAGTCGGGGTTGGCGGGGAGGGGTGCTGATGAAAACTAGGTGGAGTCAGTCCCACACCCCTTAGCGTCTGGGTGGAGAACTCCTGGCTTGGCCCAGTTCTTGAAGACTTAGGCCCTCCCGGCAGGTGGAGCTAGCCCGCCTCCTCCAAAAGATGCTCCAGGATCTTCACGCTGAGCAGGAGCGACTGCGGGGGATGGCGGCAGACTGGACCCGACGCAACGGAGTTCTGGAGGCGTCAGTGAGCCACGCCTGTACACCCCGGGAGCTGGAGCGGTTCCGCCGGTTCATGACTGATCTAGAGCGCGTGCTTGGTCTTCTGCTGCTGCTGGGCAGCCGCCTGGCCCGAGTGCACCTCGCCTTGGCTAAGGCGGGCTCAGACAGCGACCATGATGAGAGGGTAAAAGAGGGTGAGGTTGGGGGAAGAGCTGGGTTTGGAGGAGACTGCGGTCTATCGCGGGGATCATCCCCGGAGCAGCGGTGCTCACTGCGCCCTCTCCCGGTGGTTCCAGGCCTCGCTGCTGCAGCGACTCCGGCTTCTGCAGCGACAGCAAGAGGACGCTAGGGAGCTGAAGGAGCACGTGGCTCGGCGGGAGCAAGCCCTGCGTCAGGTGTTGGAGCGGGAGCTGCCCGCAGAGCATCTGCACTCTTATTGTGTGCTGCTGGCTGCCAAGGCCAGGATCCTGTCCCAGCAGCGCAGCCTGGACGACCGAATCCGGTTCCTTAAGGACCAACTGGACACTATCTGGAGCGACCTCAGTCACCATCCCCTTACTCCTAGACTGTCCTGGGCCCCAGGAATCCGTCCTCTGGACAAACCACCTTTTCCTGCTACCCCTATCTAGTTACAGGTGACAGAGATGGGGAGGAGCATTGTCCCAGCCTCACCCCCAACTGGGGCCATGCTTTATAAAGAATTTTCCCTTGAGGGAGTCAGGGAGGACTCAGACCAGGCCTTTCTAGGACACATCTTCTCACAGTGTTCTCCTGTGGTCTTATTCAAGTTTGTAATTATTTGGGAATTTACGAGTTTTAAAAACTGCAGTATTCAAAGCCTGGCCTGGTGATGTAGCTGCAATCCCAGCTATGTGGGAGGGCTGCGTCAGGGAGATTTCAAGTTCAAGGCCTATCTGGGAGCTCAAAGCCAACCCAGGCAATTTAGGAGACTGTCTCAAAATAGTATGTAAAAAGAGGCCTGCGGGGGGAGATGGCTCAGCAGTTAAGACCACTGGGTGGCTGTTCTTCCAGAGGATCTGGGTTCAATTTCCTGCATCCACATTCTGTGGCTCACACCTACCTGCGGCTCCAGTCCCAGGGGATATGACACTGTCTGGTCTGCACACAGGTGGTGTACAGACGACCTGCATGCAGGCAAAACAGCCCCAGATAGATAGATAGATAGATAGATAGATAGATAGATAGATAGATAGATAGATAGATAAAATCAATTTAAAGAGAGGACTGCAAATATAGCAGAGCTGTAGAGTGCTTGCTTGACATGAGTGAGAACCTAGGTTCAATCCCAAACAGCATCAATAAAGATAAAACACGACAAACAAGCAGAAACCCTTCGCACAACCCTTGTGACAGCCAATCCCTCTGTCAGAGTTAGTGGGAGGTAGAGGAGTCAAGAGAGAAGAACACTGCAGCTTCAGGTACAAAACAGCATTGCATTTTATTTTCTAATAAATTTTCTATGAGAAGCATGTGTTGCCTGAACACGGCAGGGAAAGGGGGAGGGGTCTCGATGACAAATTCCAGCAGCAGTCCTGGCTGACCAGAGTGGAACAGGGACTTGTCAGAGCATCAGTCTGGCCCAGCAATGTCTGGAGAACCAGGTTTGGAAACAGGAAAGGCTAAGGGGCACTTCACTGCCACCAGCAATTGCTAACTGCTGTGGTAACTGGATCACCACCACAAAAGCTTAGGTCTTGGGCCAGTGAAAGGGGTCAGCTGGTAAAAGACCTTGCTGCACAACCCTGATAACGTGAGTTCAAGCCCTAGATTCCACAGAAGAAGAGAAGCAACTCCCAGAAGTTGTCCTTCAACCCGACATGAATGCCATGGCATTCAAATACCCATACTTGCATGCATGGTTTTGTCCAATCATCACCAACCAACTTTGCCTCCCTCCAATAATAATAATAAATAATAATAATAATAATAATAATAATAATAATAATACCTAGTTAGTTTAGAGTCTGTCATCACAGCACTTGCCAGGCCCGGGTGGGAGGTTTTTCTTGAGAACCGTGAGTTACAGACCAGTCTAGCAACATATTGAGATTCCTCCACAGACACCTCAAAACACAAATGAAACTGAGCAAATCCAGCTGTTCATCTGAGAACAGCTCTGGATCAACCAGATAAGAAGGGAGGAGATGATGGGAGCTGAAGATGAGGACTGGGGTACCCAGAAATAGTGGCTGTGAGGCCTGAAGGACCAGAAGGGCAGCTAGGGGGTGGTACTGTATTCAGGGAAAAAGCTGACCTGGGGGTGGGCTGTGGTGGCCCAAATCACAGGACAAATGCCTCCTCACTTGTGCAACAGCCTCGTGTACAGAGAACCAGCTTCGCAGATTAACACAACCCCAGCTTCAGTATCATAGCTGCAAACACCAGAGATAATATTTTCTTGCCAAAGCTCAGGGTATTTTGGAAGCTGGGGATAGTAAAGGGTGCGTGTATGCTTATTAAAAGCCAACTGGCCTCACAGTGAGAAACCTCTGCCTCTGGGTTTGTTTCCTGATGTGTATTGTCACTAAATGCAACTAGTTGGAAAATTTAAATGGTTGCATTCATACTGAAAGTATCAGTTGCAACAGTCAGGCTATTGAGCACAGAACAATGTTCACATTGTCTCATTTTATAAAAAAACATATGCGGCTCCTGTTGAAGCCATTGTGGGTTCTAACGCTATGCTTTGTTTTTGTTGCTTTGAACCCTGTTGGTGGGCCATGGACACCAAGATCCCTGGGGGAGCCAGCTCTCATGGAGGACCCTTCTGCATGAAAGCAACTGATCTCTGCCTATTGCCCTGTACAATCTCCATTGCATGCTTCCATTACAATATTCTTTTTTTTTTTTTTTTTTTGGTTTTTCGAGACAGGACAGGGTTTCTTTGTATAACAGCTCTGACTGTGCTGGACTCACTTTGTAGACCAGGCTGGCCTTGAACTCACAGAGATCCGCCTGCCTCTGCCTCCCAAGTGCTGGGATTAAAGGCGTGCGCTACCACCGCCCGGCCCATTACGATATTCTTAGAAGCACATCTAACATTGTCTACTAAGCCAATGGAAAGTGTGTATTTCAAAGCACTTCCAGCTTAGGGATGGGGATAGGAACGACTGCCATCTTCCGGCTAAAATAAACTTTGGTTCTGTGCTGGGGCTTTCGAAGGGGGAGTATTTCTCTGCTCAATCCTGCCAGCTTGACAGATTCCCCCAAAGTAGGGCCACATTTCCAGCGCTGGTCCTTGTGTCTAGCCTGGCCTTCTCTCCTTCTTGCCTCAGTTTTTCCCCTGTCCAATCCTTGGTTTCTTCTGAGGGCACCCAGGAGTTCACGACAGAGGTTCTGTATTGTCATTCCAGACCTCAAGATTTTCAGAGTACCTGAAACTGTATGAATTGACCTTGCGGTATACCGCCAGCAGAGGGCACTGTTCCCTTACCGTGGTAGCTCCCACCTACCCTGTGGCCACCGGCAGCCTGGCGAGCCAGCCCACGCTCCAGGCTAGCCGCCGGGACTTGGCCTGGCTCTGATGGGAAATGTCCCTTTTGAGCTTGAAAGCTGAAACTGAGCCTTTTGCTTCTGTCGGATAGAAATTCTGGCTAGCTAAGAAAGAAAAAGGTAGTTCACTTTTTCACTGCTGCCAGGCCTTCGTTGGAAAACTGTTGACTGAAAGATATGAGCGGCGGAGGGAAGCTGGGGATGTGGACCCAGGGCACTCATCCTAGAATGTATCTTTCTGCCGCCTCAGCAGCTTGAGCTGTGACTGGGTGTTGCACAGGCCCTCGGCGGCTGGAGGCGGCGCCCTGGGCCTTGCTGGATGTTTGGCTTCAGCTGTTGTTGCTGGGCAACGGGCATCACCGCGGCCTCCCGCTCATTCCACCCCCGCTGCTCCTCCTCCTCCTCCTCAAGAATTTAATTGGTGTACTTTTTAACTTTCACACTGTAAATTGGAAATGAAATGGGGAAGCTGTGTTCCTTGGCACCCCAGGCTGTCTAGAACATTCTGCTCCTTACAAAACGTACCTCCGCCAGCGGGGAAACTGGAAGTCCTCCCTGAAACCGATCGAGGCGTTGGCCATTCGTAGAGCAGTGGTTCTAGGGAAAGGTTTGGGCAAATGCGCTGTGCCTAGAAGAGGTGAATGGTGGGGAGGAGAGGAGAGCACTTGCTGTGAAGAAATTTTCTCAAGATCCCTAGTGTTACTGCCACAGCCCTTAGCGATGGCCACTGCCTGTCATTTAAATCACTGCATTTCCCACCAAGAGAATCTGTTTTTCCTCCGCGGGAGAGGGATGGATTAAGATATCTTCCCCACACCCCTCTCCGATGCACTGCTCTCTCCTTTCTCTTTTTTCCCATCCAGCTCAAGCTGCTGAGGAGGAGGACAGATCCGTTCTAGGATGGATGCTCTGGGTCCACATCGCCAGTTTCCCCCCCCTGCTCACGTCTTTCAGTCAATAATTTTCCAATGTAGGCCTGCCGGCAGTGAAAAACCAAGCTAGCCTTTTTCTTCTTAGCTAGCCAGGATTTCTTTCTGACAGAAGCAAAAGGCTCAGTTTCAGCTTTCTACTTCCCTTCCTCTCTGGTTCTTTTCCCTCAGAGGTTCAAGTCCAAAGGTGTGGCAGTTCCCCATCGTGAGGCAGGGCAGTTCCTGAAGACAAAAGGCTGCCTGGAGAGTAAAAAAAAAAATTACATTTATTCACGTTTTATTTGTGTGTGTTTTGCCTGCATGGATGTCTGTGTGTACAATACATGCTTGGTGGTGCCTTTGGCGGTCAGAAGAAATCAATGTTATCCTCAAAGCTATTCTCTGACCTCCACACATGTGGGTGGCTTTGAACTCCCTATGTATCAATACTCAAGAAGACATTGAGTCCCTGGTCCTCTGCCTTCATGGGGTTACAGATTTGCATCACCATACCCACCTTCGGTTGATTTTACTTTAAAAAACAAAAACAGCCAGGCATAGTGGCTCACGCCTTTAATCCCAGCACTCGGGAGGCAGAGGCAGGCGGATCTCTGTGAGTTCGAGGCCAGCCTGGTCTACAAAGCAAGTCCAGGACAGCCAGGGCTGATACACAGAGAAACCCTGTCTCCAAAAACCAAAACCAAAAACAAAAACAAAAAAAAACCACCAAAAAACAAAAACAAAAAATGAGACAGGGTCTTCCTATGTAGCCCTGGTTGGGCTGTCAATGTACACTGAGAACTTGTCAATGTAGTCCAGGCTGGCCTGGAACTCACAAGAGATACTCTGCCTCTGCCTTCAAAGTGGGGGACTGATATGTAGGGACACTCCACTCCAGAGGAGTGTGATGGAATGGATAGGGGGTAGAGGGTGGGAGGGCGGGACTGGGAGGGGTGGAAAGAGGACACTGTGATGAAGATGTAACCTGAAGCAATAAACATAATATATATATATATATATATATATATATGTATATGTTTTGTACATACAGAGAGTATAAACTGAGTACATGACCACTCCAAAGGTATGGTTAAATGGAAGGTTTCTATTGTAGATACAAGACAGAGAGTACAGCCAGAGGCACCTGGAATATTCCAGAGCAGGGATAGAACATAGTAGACTGAACAAGGCCAGCAGACTGGACCTGGCCATGAGAGGAGAGAGAGAGGGAAAGCAGGAGAGTGAGAAAAGGCAACAAAGAGAGTGCCAGCAAAGGAGAACAAGAGAGGGCACTCAGTTGAGCTAGGAAGTTTATAACAAGAATGAGAAGCTTCGGAGAGGGAAGCCCATGAACTTGAGACGGTCAGGGTGAGGGGCAGGTGAGAAGAGCCAGGACCCCAGTGTAGACTCAGTGATGGGTACCTGTGATACTGAGGGAGCCTGGAGGCCAGCAAGTGTGTTGGTATGCTAATAGGCACCACAGGTAGCCATTTGTCCCTTCTGCCAGTGACCAGGGGACTGGCTCCTTTGGTAGTTCCTGAGAAATGTTGGCTTTTGTCTAATTGCCAGAATTTGGACCTGACCATAAGACCCTGTCTCAGAAGAAAATAAATAGATTTGGATTATAATAAATGAATTTTGTGGGTGTTTTGCCTGCATGCACATGCCTGGTACCTGCAAACTCCAGAAGAAGGTGTCCAGATCCCCCGGAACTGGAGTCACAGGTGGCTGTGAGCTGCTTGCTGTATCAGTGTGGGAATGGTCATTTGGAAAAGCAGCCAGTGTTCTTAACTGCCGAGCCATTTCTCCAGCCCTGTTGATTCTATTTTCATTAATGCGCTACCATACAAAGGTAGGCTAATTTCCCATTTACTGGAAAATCATTTTTCCCTAATAGAACGAAGTGTATTTGTTTGCAAACATGAATGTGGCAAAAAGAATGATGTAAAGAAAATCCAAAGGTCAGCGCAGTATGGTTTGGGGGTGCAGCCATACCCCAGCAGAAGCAACTCACCCCTACCTGCCCCAGCAGCAGCAACTCACCCCTATCTACCCCAGCAGCACGCAGGTTGCACGGCAGATCTCCGAGCTTCCTAGCTGCTCACCTGTGCAGCTCCTCTCCACAGCCTCCGGGATGGGTGCTGCTAGTCTTAGGTCCCACAGAGTCAGCCCTGAGTCACTGTCTTAGTTTCTGTCCATGTGGTAGTACACCTGTGGTAAAGCAATGCAAGGGAGTAAGGGTTTAATCACACTGGCAGTTCCAGGGCACACTCCATCTTGGCAGAGAATTGCAGGCCACCAGAGGCTGGAGCAGCTGATCACACCATGTCCAATCAGGAAGTAGAGGGAGATGAATGCAAGTATGCTGGCGCTTAGCTCCCTTTCTCCAGTTAACACAGTCCAGGGTTCCCTGCCCAGGGTGTGGTCCTGGCCACAGTTTAAAATCAATGTAGTCCTTGGTGGAGCACGCCTTTAATCCCAGCACTTGGGAGGCAGAGGCAGGCGGATCACTGTGAGTTCGAGGCCAGCCTGGCCTACAAAGTGAGTCCAGGACAGCCAGGGCTGTTACACAGAGAAACCCTGTCTCGAAAAAAAAAAACCAAAACCAAACAAACAAAAAACCAAAACAAAACATCAGGTAATATAATTGAGGTAATCTCCCACAGGCATGCCCATAGGCTCATCTATCGAGTGACTCTAGATTCTTTCAGGTTGCCAACACTAACTACCACAGTCAACAAATGAACACAGGGCCGATGAGATGCCAGTCTGCCACTTACTAGAAGGGAGTCTGGACAGGTTTCTTCTGAAACTTTTGCAGCCTTTAGTTTCTTGACTTAAAATCTAGAGTCTAATGGGCTGGGGACATTAGTTCAGTACTTAAGAGCTTGGTGAGCAAGCTTGAAGACCAGAGTTCAGTCCCCAGAACCCAGGTAGACATGGTGGCTCACCTGTAGTTCTAGTCTTAGAAAACAGAGACAGAGGATCCATAGAGCACGCTGGCCAGGGACACTAGCCATATCCATGAATCCTAGATTGATTGAGAGACCCTGTCTCAGGGCAAAAGGTGGAAGACTGATTGAAAATGATCTCAGCCATCAACCTGAAGCCTCCACATGCATATGAACTCACATGTGCCCCTATATATGTGTCTATACACATGCAAACATGCATGCATGTGCAAAAACACATACACGAATGGGATGGAGGAGGAAAACATACAGACACCATATCATACATAACATATGCAGACACAGATACCATCCCATACACAACGTATGCAGATACAGACACCATACCATGCACAACATATACATATACAGACACCATACCATATACAACATATACATA
>CAJQZJ010032020.1:3966164-4071251 GCA_907164525.1 Lophiomys imhausi
TGTGTGTGTGTCTGTGTGTGTGTGTGTCTGTGTGTGTGTGGTGTCTGTGTGTGTCTCTGTGTGTGTGTCTGTGTGTGTGTGTCTGTCTGTGTGTGTGTCTGTGTGTGTGTGTCTGTGTCTCTGTGTGTGTGTGTGTGTGTGTGTCTGTGTGTGTGAGTGTGTGTGTGTCTGTGTGTGTCTGTGCCTGTGTCTCTGTGTCTGTGTGTGTCTCTGTGTGTGTGTGTCTAAGCCATGCCGTGTATACAAAGGACAGTCTGCAGTAGTCAGTTATTTCGTCAGGGTCTCAGGCTTGGCAGGAACAGCTTTTACTTGTCACACCATCTTGCCGGCCCTGTTTGTTTGTTTGGTTTTTGAGGGAGGATCTCACTCTAGCCAAGGGTAACTTAGAATTTTCTCTGTAGCCCAGGCTGGCCTTGAACTTATGGTGATCTTCAATTTCAGTGTCAGGTGTGAATCACCTCACCCAGTTTGTTTAATTATTTTCTTTTCAAAAAATCAGTATTTAGGGGCTGGAGAGATGGCTCAGCGGTTAAGAGCACTGGCTGCTCTTCCAGAGGTCATGAGTTCAATTCCCAGCAACCACATGGTGGCTCCCAACCATCCATAATGAAATCTGGTGCCCTCTTCTGGCCTGCAGATGTACCTGCAGACAGAACACTGTATGCATAATAAATAAATCTTAAAAAAAAAAAAATCAGTATTTAGCCGGACATGGTGGCACATGCCTTTAATCCCAGCACAGGAAGCAGAGTCGGGAGGATCTCTGTGAATTCAAGGACAGCTTGGTCTACAAAGCGAGTTTCAGGACAGCCAGTAATACTACACAGAGAAACCCTGTCTCAAAAAGCCAAAATCAAACAAACAAAAAAACCCAAAATCAGCATTTATTTTTTCCCATTTGCAAGAGTTTCCAACATACAAAAAACCAAAACAAAACCCCTGATCACATGTAGAAAGCCACTTAGTGTTTTCCTACTGTATATCATGTGGGATTAATTTACCTATGTTTTGGGAGACTGTGTCTCATGTAATCCAGCTTAGCCCTCAATTTAATAACCAGTGATGACAGCTAGGACTACTTAGAGAAACACTGTCTCAACCTCCACCTCCCCCCACACACAGAAAACACAGCCAATGATGACTTTGAACTCCCGTCCTCCTGATCTCCCTGCCTCGGTCTCCCAAGCGTTAGGATACTTTCATCACTGTGCCAGATCTCTGCTTATGTAGTCATCCACTCATTCATTCATTTTTGGTGACGTTAGGGCCAAACTCAAGGCTTTGCACACTTAAAGCAAGTGTTCTGCAGCTGAGCCACATCCCACCTAGAAATCCTGTGCAGATGGGATCAGACTACGCATTGTTTCTTCTTATTTATTTTATCTTGATTTTTTTTTTTTTTTTGGTTTTTTGAGACAGGGTTTCTCTGTGTAGCTCTGGCTGTCCTGGACTCACTTTGTAGACCAGGCTGGCCTCGAACTCACAGAGATCCACCTGCCTCTGCCTCCCAAGTGCTGGGATTAAAGGCGTGCGCCACCGTTCATCTTGATTTTTTGAGACAGAGTCTTTCTACATATCCCTGGCTGTCCTGGAACTTACTACAGAGACCAGGCTGGCCTCAAACTCAGAGATCCACCTGCCCCTGCCTCCCAAGTGCTAGGATTAAAGGCGTGTGCCACTCTATGCCCAACCATCTTTATTTTCAAAGATATATTTATTTTTATTTTATATGCATGAATATTTTGCCTGCATGAATGAATGTGTGCCATATATGTGCAGTGCCAGTGGAGGCCAGAAGGAGATATCAGATCTGCTGGAACTGGAGGTACAGGTACTTGTAAACTGCCACGTGGGTGCTGGGATTTGAACCTGGGTCCTCTAGAAGAACAGCCAGTGCTCTTAACCATTGAACCACCTTTCCAGTCCTGTTTCTTTTACTTTATTTCTTAAAATATTTTATTGCATGTATTTATTTATTTACTTATTTGCATGTGTGTATGTTTGTGTGTGTGTGCGAACATAAGAACCACAGTACATTTGTATGGTGCTGAAGACAGCCCTCTACTTCCACCATGTGTGCCTGGAGATCGAACTCAGGTCCTCAGTCTTGGCTGCAAGCCCCTTTGCCTGCCGAGCCATCTCACTAGCCCCACATAGTGTTTCCTGACCTATTCTTCATTGCACACTGGTGTGATCAGGGTTGGCTATATCACAAATAAATTGGTGTATGGTGACAAGTCCCTGTGAGGGACAATGAGGACAGTGTGATGGGAGCCAAGAGTATGTCAGAAGTAAAACTTGGATTATATTGCTCTACTTTCATTTACAAGTTAATGTTCGTTTGTTTGCTCCTGAAGCCACTCTGAATAATTTTCTTGGTCACCCCTTCACACCAGGGTAAACTGTTGGGATCCTTGGAAAATCTGATCTCCTAGGTAAGGACGTCTCAATCTGCTTGGATATTTGTTAGGCTGGTGGTGCCATTAACTTGGCAGGGAGCTTGCCTCTCATGCACAGACCCTGGGCTGCAACCCAGCATCTCATGAACCAGGTCTAGTGGTATGTGTGTGCTGTTTTCTTAGCATTCAGAAGGTGGGGGCAAGAAAAGTCAGAAGTTCAAGGTCATCTTTAGCTACATGGCTAGTTCAAAGCCAGCCTAAGCTGTTTGAAGCCCTGCTTTAAAAACAACAACAGCCGGGCGGTGGTGGCGCACGCCTTTAATCCCAGCACTTGGGAGGCATAGGCAGGCAGATCTCTGTGAGTTCGAGACCAGCCTGGTCTACAAAGCAAGTCCAGGACAGCCAGATCTGTTATACAGAGAAACCCTGTCTCAAAAAACCAAAACCAAAAACAACAACAACAAAAAACAACCAAACAAAAACAACAACAAGAGGGGCTGGAGAGATAGCTCAGTGGTTAAGAGCCCTGTCTTCTCTTCAAGAGGACACTGGTTCAATCCCTCCAGCAACCAGCACAGCAGCTCACAACTCTCTGTAACTACAGTTCCAGGGGATCCAACACATACAAAACACCAATGCACATAAGATAACATTAAATAAAATCTTAGAACAACAGCAACACAAAACTTTGGATATTTGTTACAGTCCACTGTCCTCAAAGGCTGGAGAGGAGCAGGGAGAGCCAGTGCAGAAGCCCGTCAGCACTGCTGTGTTTCAAACTCATTTTGACAGTGTCCAGCAAGAAGAGACGGGATTAAATACTGATTGAACAGGAATTGCTGCCACAGGCAAAGTGAATCGACAGTGCTCAGCAGGCACCAGGCTTTGAGCCACACGGAGAAGCCTCCCCAAGGTCACAGATCCCGACTGGCTGGGCTTGACCTTAAAGCCCAGACTGTCTGTGCTAGTTTAGGGAGCAAAGTTAGATCACCCAACACTTTAGAATCATCCTTCTGAATGTTCAATACGGAAACTTAAGGAAAAATCCTAAGAATTAGCTTCTGCCTTCTCAGGCATCTGAGTAACATCAGCTTCAATGTTTTAAATGCTTTGTTTCTAATTCGAGTAAGTTTCAGGGTGAGGGTGCTCATGGCATCGTGTTCCTCAGGGTGCTTTTTCATTTTGGTGCCCCACTGGCAATGAGGCCACTGAATCAGTTCATCCAGTGACTCAGCAGTTTGCCCATAGGCATTAGGAAAATCAGATATAAAGTGTGTATTTATGGCAAGAGTAAAATTCCACACTGTCCTGAAGGTAGTGGAGGCAATAAGAAAAACATCGTCTTTAACTCGGTGGTTTAAGTTTGGAGGCTGGAAGGCTGTAACTGCTGTCGGAGAGGATATATTCTAAAGCGGTGTTCTGTTCTCAACCTTCCTAATGCTGTGACCCTTTAATACAGTTCCTCATGTTGTAATGACCTCCAGCCATAAGATTCTTTTATTGTTACTTCCTTTTTTTGTTTTGGGTTTTGTTTTTTTTATTTTTGTTTTGCTTTTTCTTCGAGACAGGGTTTCTCTGTGTAACAGCTCTGGCTGTCCTGGACTCACTCTGTAGATCAGGCTGGCGTCGAACTCAGTGATCTGCCTGCCTCTGCCTCCTAAGTGCTGAGATTAAAGACGCCTGCCACCAGCGGCTGGCTTTGTTGCTACTTCTTTTTTGTTTTGTTTTTTTGAGACAAGGTTTCTTTGTGTAACCCTAGCTGTCCTGGACTCACTCTGTAGACCAGGCTGGCCTGGAACTCACTGAGATCCGCCTGCCTCTGCCTCCCGAGTGCTGGGGTTAAAGGCGCATAGCCTTGTTGCTACTTCTTAACTGTAATTTTGCTAATGTTATGAATCTTACCTGTGTTTCCCAATGGCGTTAGGTGACCCCTGTGAAAGGGTTGTTCAACCTCCAAAAGGTCCTGACCCACAGGTTAAGAGCCATTGCTCTAAAGAGCTATTTATACCTCTCTTTGGCTATCAGACTAGTGAAACCAAGGATTAAAATCTCCCTGGAATCCGGTGCTGGGGGAAGGAAAGGCTGAATCCTGATGCCATTGGATGAGGAACTTGGCTCCCAAGGAGGTGCTTCTGACAACTTGTCAGACCACCTTGGAGACACACAGGAGCCAGACGGTAATGGGCTGGTCAGTGATGAGAGGGAACACGCCTTGGGTAGGACTGCTTAATTATGTAATAATATACACCTCTTGCCTTCGGTTTAAAACTGTCAGCACCAGAAAGATGAACTAACTGGGTGGGTGGTAATGAAACTATTGGTTCACTTCCCAAAGTGATGACATGGAATAAATCTCTGTCCCTATATTTCGTTATTTTTTTGTCTCTTTAACTGATAAAGTGAGGGCAGGTGGGTGACCCCTGGTTTGGAGGCTACCTAGGCTTGTACCCTAAATATTCCAGCAGCAAGGGGGAAAACTCTTTGTAGTTGTTAAGGCAGTGTAGTCAAATAAAGGTAAAGTTTGAAAGCTCAGGCTAAGCAGGGTGCTGTGACGTCCACCTTTAATCCCAGCATTTAAGAGCAGAGGTCGATGGATCTCTGTGAGTTCGAAGCCAGCCTGGTCTACGTAACGAGGCCTAGAATAAAACAAAACAAAATGAAAAACCAGCAACAGTCAAAAACCTTGGACTGGAAAGATGGCTCAGTGGTTAGGAGTCAGCACGCCTCTTCCAGGGGACCAGAATTCTGTTCCCAGCACCCACAAACACCTTCAGCTTCAGGGATCCAACACCTTCATCTGGCCTCAGAGGGTACTTGTTTTCGCGTGCATGTACCCACGCATACACATAATTAAAAATAAAGTAAATCCAATTTTTTTTTTTTTTTTGGTTTTTCGAGACAGGGTTTCTCTGTGTATCCTTGGCTGTCCTGGACTCACTTTGTAGACCAGGCTGGCCTCAAACTCACAAAGATCCGCCTGCCTCTGCCTCCTAAGTGCTGGGATTAAAGGCGTGCGCCACCACCGCCCAGCTCCAATTTTTTTTTTAAACCTCTTCCGAGACTAGTAAAATAAATAGATCAGTGGATGAAGGTACTTACTACCAAAACTAATTACCTGCGGTCAGCTCCCAGGCCCCATATGGTGAAAGGAGAGAACTGATCCCCCACAGTTGTTCTCTGACCTCCACAGTCACATTTTTATACACACACTGACACACACTCACAGAATAAACAAATAAATAAAATGTAATTTGAAATTCTTCAATTCAAATACATTATATAACATTAGGCTCTATTACAACTTTCAACCCACACTGGCCTCTGAATTCCATGCCTTCCACTCACTGATTGTCGTGGCGCTTTATGTTTTAACCATTCTGTCCCTTGTCACGCAGCAGTGGCAATCTCTTGTTTTGCGTGTGTGGTCTCTCGCTATGGGCCCCTTCTGCCCTCTTGTGTCTCACCAACGCATCATGAGCAGGGGAGTCTCAAAGCTACAGCAAGAGCTCTGGGGGTTCTTGGGGGGTGGGGGAGGGGTGGGGAGTGTGCCCAGCAGTGGCTGCAAAGCCCAGATAGCAAGCTGTTTTAGTCATGACTTCCTTCCAGAACGAATCATGTTTTGTTCTTGCTTACTAGCCCAGGGGAGGTGAGAGGGCTCTCTCTCCTTTCTCATGCTTGCAGCCTGTTTGTTGGCTAGTGTTCACAAGGTCATAGTTCTAAATCCTAGCAACAAACATCAGGTCGCATGTCTGTGTTGAAAACTCAGTTTTTTTAATCTGCCACCCATTTTTTTTTGGGGGGAGGGGGATTCTGAGACAGGGTTTCTCTGTGTAGCCCTGGCTGTCCTGGACTGACTCTGTAGAACAGGCCGGTCTTGAACTCACAGAGTTCCACCTGTCTCTGCCTCCTGAGTGCTGGGATTTAAGACGAGCGCCACCACGCCTGGCTGTTGTTATTGTTTTTTTTGTTTTAAAGATTTATTTTATTTATTTTATGCATATGTGTGCTCTATCTGCATGTACACCTGCATTCCAGAAGAGGCACCAGATCACATTGTGGATGGTTGTGAGCCACCATGTGGTTGCTGGGAATTGAACTCAGGACCTTTGGAAGAGCACTAGGCAGTGCTCTTAACCGCTGAGCCATCTCTCCAGCCCCTGTTGTTATTGTTTTAACACCGGATCTCATATAGCTTAGGCTAGCCTCAAACTTGCAGTGTGGCTAAGGGTGGCCTTGCATTTCTGACCTTCCTACCTCCTCCTCTCCAGTGCAGGGGTTTTAGGTATGTACTACTATGCCTGTTTTATGGGGTGCTGATTACTGAGCCCAGGATTTTTTTATGTGCTAGGAAGGTACTCTACCAACTGAGCTACAGTCCCAGCCTTAATGTATAATTTTTATTTTTAATTATATGTACATACATCTGCCTGTATGGGTGATTATGTGTGTGTGTGCAAACATGTGCGCATACTTGCGCACACACATGTGTGAACACTTGCGTTCAAGGGCCCAAAGAAGCCAGAAGAGGGTATCAGATGCCTGGGAGCTGGAGCAGGTAGGCTGTGAACATCTCAGTGTAGGGACTGGGAATTGGCCTGTGCTGCTCTGTAAGCACAGCAAGTGCCCTGAAAGGCTGAGCTGTCTTCCAAGCCCCATGTTCTGTATGAGGCTTAATGGGGAAGATTCTTTTCCCACAGTTCTAAACCCATACCCCCTCCCCTCTGAGGGAGTTTGAAGGCTTAGCTTTTCTTTCTCATGAGGCTATGTCTGAACTAGGATGGGCCTAATTTGAGAAGCCTGCAGAGCGCTGTTTAACCATGACCTTGGCTGTGAAGTTGTGTCCCTGCTGCCCAGGCTGGGTGGTTCAGGAGCCAGACTTCATGCTGTGGCAGATGAGTACCATTTCAGACGGGCTCTGAGATTGTAGCAGCCAGTGCTTGGAGGCGTGAGACCCATCAACAGGCATTCGCCCTTGGCACAGAGCTGTCCTGGCTTTAAAGACAGCCTGGTAGACACACAGTTCAATTTGTCCCTAACCCTCTTTCACGGCCCTAATTAACTTGCCTTCTACTTAGATGAAAGACATCAGCTTGTTTGCTTCCTTATCTGTAGTTCTGGGTGCTCATTAGCAGAAGGGCCCCCATCAATCATGTGAAATAAGTGGTAGGAAGAACCTGATGGCAGGTGTTCACTGAGACTGTCTAGAAGTAGCATGTTGGCCAGAGGGGTCAGGCTGAGGTCGAGGTTAGGCTGGCAGCAGGAGTTTAGTTCCAGGCCCTTACCTCTTTGAGAGTGTCAGCTAAGTCAATAGGGAGCAGATTCATCAGCAGCCTTCGGAGTAATCATCTGAGACACTGAACAAGGGGCAAGAAGTAGGAAGATGAACTCCATCCCCAGCCCCACTGGAGGCCACGCAGTCTGCAGATGAAGTGGTTAATAACTTTGTTTTCATTTGCCTAACAACGCATACCAAGGAAATTCTGTCCGTGTAAGATGAAGACGAGGGTGCGGGCTGGAAGGTGGGGGGGCATGTAGCCCCCAGTTGGTAAACTTTTGCCTAGCATGCACCAAGTCCTGGGCTGGAGCCCCGGCACTGTGCAAACCAGGTGTGGTGCTGAATGCTTGCAAGCTCAGCATTCAGGGCAGTGGTGGAGGTTGGAGGAGCAGAAGTTCAAGGCTCATCTTGGCTACATGAGACACTCGCTGTGGTGGTCTAAATGAAAATGGCCCCCACAGGCCCATAGCGGGTGGCATTATTGGAGGTGTAGCCTTATTGGAAGAAGTGTGCCACTGGGCGGAGGGTTTTGAGGTTTCTGAAGCTTAACCCAGGCCTAACATCTCTTCCTGCCTTCGTATCCTGATGTAGAACCAGCTGCTCCAGTATCATGATTGCTTGCTTGCACGCCACATGATTGCATGCTTCTCTCCATGATGATAATGGATTAAACCTCTGAACTGTAAGACGGCCCCAATTAAATACTTTCCTTTGTAAGAGTTGCCATGGTCATGGTGTTTCTTCACAGTGACAGAAACCCTAAGTAAGACACTGTCTCAAAGGAAGAGGTGGTAGAACCTGTGGGGTCTAGTGAGGGGCATTTTAGATCATGGAGACACAAATTCTGGAGGGAATTTATACTCTTTTTAGAGGGAATAAGTTTGATCTCTCTGGACTAGAGTACTTACCAATACATGGGTGAGGTCTTAGAAAGGGAAGTCATCCCCTCTCTTTTCTACTTTCCCTATGTTGTTACTATGTTGTTGTAAGGTGATCCTCACTAGGACTCTGACTCCATGCTGTTTGGATCCTCTATCCACCAGAATTGTGAACCAAATAAAACCCTTTAGAAAGTACCTACCTGCCGGGCGCGGTGGCACACACCCCAGCATTCCGGAAGCAGAGGGAGGTAGATCTCTGTGAGTCCAAGGCTAGCCTGGTCTACAAAGTGAGTACAGGACAGCCAGGATACACAGAGAAACCCTGTCTCGAAAAACCAGAAAAAAAGAAAGAAAGAAAAGAAAATACCTACCCAGGCTCAGGCACCTTATAATAGCAACAGAAACTAACACATACATTGTCCAACAACTACCTCTAGTAATAAAATGGTAGCAATTTTCCATATGGTAGTAAATTTTATCATTTTGGCTTTTCATTCCAAAATGAGGTCAGGGAAGACATCTTTGGCTGAGAAGGTACTAGGATGTGTTCTAATGGGTGAAAATGGTTCTGGTCTCATTATTTTAAGACCTAGGGCTGCGTTATTAGAAAGGGATATTTATCTGGAACTTTTGCTTGGTCTTGTTTATTTTTTAAGACTGGGTCTCATGTAGCTCAGGCCGGTCTTGAAATTACTACAGCCAAAAATGTCCTTGAGCCCATGATCCTCCTGCCTTGGCCTGAGTGCTGGGATTACAAGTCAGCTCTACCATGTTTGGCTTTGAACTAATCCTCCCACTTTACCTTGCCAACTTTTTTCTGAAGGTAAATTTTACATGTCAGTTGAGCATAGCTTAGTCAGCTCACAAATATCCATTAGGCCAGATATGGCTGCTTATACCAATAATCCCAGTGTCCAGGAAGCTGTAGTTGGAAGATCTCCACAGGATGGAGGCCAACCTGAGTTACAATGAAGCCCTGTCCCAACATCTCTTCCTCTTCAAAAAACAAGCAAACAAACAAAAAAAGCAGACCACTGTATTAACCTTGTAGGGTCCCAATTCTAGACACAGAATGGCAGAAGCCAGAGCAAGAAACAAAAAAAGAAAATAGTGTCAGGGTCTCTTAGAAAGGAGAAAGCCAGCCAGGCATGGTGGCACACGTTTTTAATTCCAGCACTCAGGAGGCAGAGGCAGGCGGATCTCTGTGTAGGCTAGCCTGGTCTACAAGGCTGTTACACAGAGAAACCCTGTCTGGAAAAACCAAAAAAAAAGAAAGAAAAAAGAAAGAAAGGAGAAAGCCTTTCCTGTTTTTTCTCTAGAACATGCCCCCGAGAGGTGGGGACTGTGCTTGGTTATTTATGTGAGGCGCTGTGTTTTCTTCTTCCTTGTCCAATCTTTCCCTTCATTAGCAGTGATCATAGAATTTCCCCAGCAAAAGAATCTTTTCTTTTTCTTTTTTTTTTTAGACTGGAAAAATTTGGCAAAATGTCACAATGTTCTCGTGTCCCAAGAACTCACCATCACTGGGTCTCAGAGGCTCCCCAGGGGATAGACAATAAGACCACAGTCTGTACAGAGCCTTCTGTGTGGCTGCGGCACAGCTGGGAGAGAAACAATTGGATTAATGTTTGCTGGAAGCGGCCTCCCCTCCTTTTTTCTTTCTCTCTTTTTTAAACAGCTGCTTCTTGGTGGTGATTTTTCCACTCCAGTGTTCCATCTAAATTTTTATCAATATTGTTTATGTTTCCTGTTAATAGAAATTATTTGTTGGTCTGGAGAGATGGCTCAGCAGATTCGGCAAAGGCATTTGCCAGGCAAGCCTATGGCCTGGAGTTCAGTCCCAAGAACCACCGTGGATGGAGAGAACGCCTCCTAACAGTTGTCCTCTGACCCTCCACAGCGCTGCATTTGAATGCAGACTAATAATAATAAGCAGAACTAAAGTTTAAAAAGACAAACTGTTTGAATCTCAAATACATTTTATGTCCATTTTGCACTCAGAAGTTACAGCGGGCCAATTGCTGACCTTCTAAAAGGTATCTATCGCAGGATTCATGAGGGTAATATTACTTGAAAACAAAATCTTTGCAGATATAAGTAAATAGAGAATTTGAGAACAAGACCATCTTTCATGGGGAATTATTCTGGTAGATCCTGAATCCAGTAAGTGTCCCTGTATGAATAGTGAGCCTGGAGGTATGTGCAGATACAAGGGACAGAGAGGAGACATGGCAGGACTAAAGGTGGAAGCAGCTGACCTGACCCAGGAGTGATTCTGCCAATGGCTGTCTAAGGCTTCCAAAGGCTGCAAGGGGTATTGAAGGATTCTCACATAGTAGAGAGGGAGACCCCCTGCTAACACCTTGCCTTTCTGGTCTTGGGAACTATGGAAAATACATTTCAGTTGTTGTGAAATGTCCAGTGCTGGGTATTATGGTGTACGTGTCACACCAGCCCTTGGGAAGTACAGATGGGAAGGTTAGGAGTTCAAGACCAGGTTCAGCTACATACTGAGTTTGAGGTTAGCCTGGATTATTTGAGACTATATCTCTAAAATAAAATGAAATGAAATGAAACTTCCCACAATATTAAGGTATCCAGATTTCAAGAAAAGGCATTCTTATACTGAGCCTGTAGGCCAGGAGTGGCTTTAGAGTGTTGACTGAACCTGTCCCTGTCTTCTACACTTGTGAAACCCCCTCTTTCCCCTTTCTTTCTTTTCTTTTTTTAGGTTTTTTGAGACAGGGTTTCTCTGTGTATCCTTGAGTGTCCTGGACTCACTCTGTAGACCAGGCTGGCCTTGAACTCACAGTGATCCGCCTGTCTCTGCCTCCTGAGTGCAGGGATTAAAGGCGAGCGCAACCATGCCCGGCAATTACAGACAGCTGTGAACTGCCCCGTGGGTGCTGGGATTTGAACGGGGGTCCTTTGGAAGAGCAGCCAGTGCTCTTAACCACTGAGCCATCTCTCCAGCCCTGACTTTCCCAGTCCTAACCCTCTGGAATGGTGGACATGATAGCATCCAGGAAGTGTGAATATCCAGAGTAAAATGTAGCACCTTATCCTTCCCCTTTAGCAGAAAGCATATCGAGGTTAATTCATGACATTTCTGTCTTCTGTATTTGTAGCGGCCACATAAGCAAATATATGGGAGGGTGTGTTCTCGATGGGGCAGCAACCGGCGAGGCAGCTGGACTCCGAAAGGAGGAAGAAGCTTGTCACAGGTGCTTGTGACCAGGACTGCTCTGAGCCTGAGAAGGGAGAAGTGTGCGCTGTGGGCAAAGTCCTGCGGGCATCTGCAGTTTGAAAAACAGGAGGCTCAGGTTGATAGCTCAGGGCCAGAGGGGTCATTGGGCGCAGAAATAGGTTAGAGATGGTGTGATGGTGCCAGTCCACTCAGATCAGTACACATAGTCCATGACTCAGACTTACATGTCCGAACGAACTGGCCCTCTTCTCTCTGCCCCTCCCCCAGATGTCCGTCCCCCCCCTCCCCCCGTGGGAGCCATCACTGTCATCCGGTTCCTGCAGACCAGGATATGTAGCATGATTCTACCTGCTTCTTGACACTCCTCCTGAAACCCGCAGCTCCCCTGTTCCTGTGCCTGGCAGTCACCACTTCCTCTGCAGGTCTACCCTGACCCTCCCTTTCCTTTGTCCCTCAAAACCTGCACAAGGCCTTCAGTCTGGCTCTCCTCTGCCCTGGCCTGCACCTATTACCAGAGAACTCCACTTAGAAACTAATCCAGATGTCTGAGCAAAACACTATTAACCAAAAGGGCTCCTAGGTCCCGAGTGATGCAGCATTTGATGGACACGCTACAAGCAGAGAAGAGCTTATAGCAGAAGGTGGAGTGTCTTGTGTTCCCTGGCGATACAGGACACCATTCTCCCCACAGAATCTGTATGGTCAGTTCTAAACTTTAGTGTTACAGCAACTATGACTGTGGGGTTGTTCATCTTCATGTCTCCAGATAATATATTAGCACTTTTTTTTTGAGACAAATTCTCATGGATTTGAACTCTCTTATATTCACTATGTAGGTGGGGATGAGGGAGGTAGGGGCAGTGGCTTTGCTGGTCTTTTGGTTAATCTCCTCTGATCTCCCACTTCAACAATGAACACAGAAGACTTTGTGACTACAAATGGTGTGTGGATTGCTTCCCACCAACAAACAGGCTGGGCTGTTTTGTCAACTTGCTACAAGCCAGGCTTATCTGAGAAGAGAGACCTTCAATAGAGAAAATGCCTCCGTAGATTGGCCTGTAGGGAAGTCTGTGGAGCATTTGCTCTCTTTCTTTCCTTTTTTGTTTGTTTTGTTTTGTTTCGAGACAGTTTCTCTGTGTAGCCCTGACTGCCCAGGAACTCAGAAGAGTACACCAAGCTGACCTTGAACTCAGAGATCCCACCTGCCTCTGGCTCTTACTTAGGTCCTGGGATTAAAGGTGTGCACCCCCAATCTTCACATACCCGAAGTGGAGCATCTTCTTAAGGATTGAGGTAGGAGGGCCCAGACCACTGTGGGTAGTGCATCCTTAGGCAGGTGGTCCTTTGTGGAATAAGGAAGCAAGCTGAGCCATCCCTGAGGTGCAAGCCAGTAAGCTGTGTTCCTCATCCCTCATTTCTCTGGTCTCTGCTTTGGTTCACACCTCCAGGTTTCTGCCTTGTTTCCCTTGGTGATGGAATGTGATCTGGATGCCATAGGCAAATTAACTCTTTTTTCCTGGATTGCTTGTGGCCAATGTTTTATCATGGCAACCTAGATGCAAATTAGGACAAAGCAGTTCTGTAGTGGGCACTGGCCAAGTGTCGTTAGCACAACTCCGTTCTAATACAACTGGTCTACCTGAGACATCATTATATCCCAGAGACCAAGGGCTCAGTCCTAGGACAGTTCCTTTCTTTCTTTTTTTAAAGATTTATTTATTTTTATTTTATGTGTTTGGGTGCTTTGCCTGCATGTATGTCTGTGCACCACATGCATGCCTGGTCTCCAACCAGGCCGGAAGAGGGTGTTGGATCCCCTGGAACTGGAGTTACAGATGTTTGTGAGCTGCCTTATGAGTGGTGGGAATCGAACCTGGGTCTTCTGAAAGAACAGCAATTGCTCTTAATCACCAAGCTATCTCTCTAGACTTCTCTACCACCTTTTTTTTGTTTGTTTGTTTGTTTTTCAAGACAGGGTTTCTCTGTGTAACCCTGGCTGTCCTGGACTCACTTTGTAGACCAGGCTGGCCTCGAACTCACAAAGATCCGCCTGCCTCTGCCTCCCAAGTGCTGGGATTAAAGGCGTGCGCCACCACCACCCGGCTTCTCTACCACCTTTTAAATCTTTGCTTCTGATCTACTGACCACCTGTAAAACAGGGTATATGTGACTTGCTAGTAGAGTACTGGGAAACAGGCTTACCTGTTTATGATGAAGGCTGTTACAAAGAACACATGAAGAGATGAGTGGTTGAGGCTCAGGAGAAAGGGTACAGAGTGTTCTCATTCTGTGTCCTTCAGGAACGTCCACCTGCCAGCTGCCCAGGAGCTCTCTGAATCCTGCTCATTGGTTTTTTATGAAGCATGCATTCCACAGACATGATGTGAGTATGGACAACTATGTACAAAGGTGCCTGGGCAAAAAGGCTGTCATCTTATGAAAATAGACTGGGCAGGGATACCCAGCAAGGCCGGTCAGTTCAGATTCTTTAGTATTTGGGGGGTTGAGTCTGCTGTCACTCAGTGGTGGAGGGCTTCCCTAACATGAAGCCCTGGATTCAAAAGCCTGGTATTGTGAAAACGTTTTGCCTTCACAGGCAGCAGTGGGCAGCACCGTTTGGGAGGTGAGAGTCTCAGTATTTGTTATCACACAGGGATGGGGCACAGGATTTTTCCAGTTCCAAGCTGGGAGCAGGGGTGAGAGGGAGAAATCTGGGGATTGCAGTTTGTATAATCTACTGTCTGTGACCTGCCTGGAGCAGAAGCTATATTCAGGAACCATGGTTGAAACGCTGAAAAGAAAACATAATAACTGAGCCAGGTGGTGGTGGCACACACCTTTAATCTCTCCACTCATGGGGCAGAGGCAGATGGATTTCTGAGTTAGAGGCCAGCCTGGTCTACAGAGTGAATTCCTGGACAGCCAGGGCTACATGGAGAAACCCTGTCTCAAAAAACTGGAAAATGTATATATATAATCATGAGGGGTCATGTTTTCACTTAAGAAGTTTTAATTAACTATTTATTTATTGTGGATGTGAGTATGCACATACACACAAAAGAGCGACAGCATGGGTGGAAGTCAGAGAATAACTTGGAGGAGTTGGTTGGTTCTCTCCTCCACTTGTGTGTGTTTCTTTCTTTCTTTCTTTCTTTCTTTCTTTCTTTTTTTTTTTCAAGACAGAGTTTCCCTGTGTGGCTCTGGCTATCCTAGAACTCACTCTGCAAACTGGGATGGCCTTAAACTCAGAGATCTGCTTGCCTCTGCCTCCCAAGTGCTGAGATTAAAGACATGTACCACCACTGTCCAATGTGTGTGTTTCTTAAAAATACAAAAAACTGTTGAAAAGAAATATGGCCAATTAAACTATTTAACCAGTATTTATATTATTGTTAATTGGTTCAGCGGCTGTTAATCTTTAAGCAGCTATTATAAATGAGCACACAGACACCACGTGGATTTTAACAAGCCTTGGCCTGAGTTGTGCAATCCTGGCCCATCTAAGCTAGCTCTTAAGTCTATTACCCAAATATAACCCCATATATACATACGTCCCCTTGGACCGCCATTCTCCACGCTATGCCGATGTTCCTGGCCATGTGGAATGAGGCTCTTTTTTCTAACCCATGGTGTGTGCCTCCTTCTTCCTGCTGCTCCTGGCTGGAATGAATTAATTCTCTGTCTAAAGTGCAGGTTTCCTGTTCTAATCCCAGGAAGTCCCACCTTTGTCTTTGCCCAATCTCAGGCCTCGGCATTTTATTTAACCAATCAGAGTCGATGCAAGTAACACACAGCAAGCAGGACCAATTAATTAACATTTAGAATGCTTAACACTACCCCAACAAAAAACAAACAAAAACCTAATTAATCCAATTGGAAATAAATTTTTTTTTGTTTTGGTTTTTTTTTTTTTTTTGGTTTTTTTTCGAGACAGGGTTTCTCTGTGTAGCTCTGGCTGTCCTGGACTCGCTTTGTAGACCAGGCTGGCCTCGAACTCACAGAGATCCGCCTGCCTCTGCCTCCCAAGTGCTGGGATTAAAGGCGTGCGCCACCACTGCCCGGCTGGAAATAAATTTTTAATTAAGTTTTTGTTTTTATTTAATTTCTTAGATCTTATTTCTCCTTTCTTCCACACCTAATGTAAGACAAACTTCTTTTTTCCATTTAAACTTTTAAAAATTACACTTATTGTTAATTTATTTATTTCATGAGCTCCCACCATCTTTTTAAGAAAAGATTTATAGGCCGGGCGTGGTGGCACACGCCTTTAATCCCAGCACTCGGGAGGCAGAGGCAGGTGGATCTCTGTGAGTTCAAGGCTAGCCTGGTCTACAAAGGGAGCCCAGGACAGCCAGAGCTACACAGAGAAACCCTGTCTTGAAAAACAAAAACAACAAACAAACAAACAAAAAAGAGTAAGGAAGGAAGGGAGGGAGAGAGAAAAGATGTATTTACTTGTGCAAGTGCAAGTCTGCCCTCCAAGTCTGTTTATGCACACCCGTGTAGCTACACGGAGAGGCCAGAAGAGGGCGTCGGACGCTCTGGAACTGGAGTTACAGGCAATTAGAGCAATTTGCTGTAGGTGCTGAGAACAAACGCCCTTAACCGCCGAGCCTCCTCTCCAGCTCCCACACCTCTCTCTTGTGGTGAATTGATGGCGTGGCTTATTATAGAACGCTGGGTTGAAAATACTTTTCCCTGAAAACGCTGACGCATTTTCTTCTAAGCAATCAGTGTTTCTAATGAGAAATGTAAAGCTACTCTTGGTTTTGTTTTTCTTGTTATGTGGTGTACGTTCTTCAGTATGATGTGTTGTGGGTGGCTGTGTGGGGGAGTTGTGTAGTATGTGCATGTGTGCTGTGTGCCTGACTGGCTGATGTCTAAACTTAATCTTTTTTTTTTTCAAAGATTTATTTTTGTTTTTATTCGTGGGTTGGGGTGCGTATCTTTGGAGGCCAGAAGAAGGCGTTGGATCCCACAGAGCTGGAATTATAGATGGCTGTGAGCCACCCTACTTGGATTCTAAGAATCAAACCTGGATAGTCTACAAGAGCAGTAAGTATTCTTAACTGCTGAGAAATCTCTCCTGCCTGTGCACTTTTTTTTTTTTTGGTTTTTTGTTTTCCCTGATAGGGTCTTGCTCAGTCTGAAGGGTCAGCTCATTGATTCATCCAACTGTGAGCCAGCATGATCTGCAGATTTGCTTCTCTCCATCCTCAGCTCTGAAGTTGCAGGAGTTTTCACCACACACATGGGTGCTGCACATTCGAACTCAGATCTTCATGCTCACACAGCAATACTTTATCCACTGAGCCACCTCCCTAGCCCTCTTGAAAATTTTTAAAAATTTTTACTTCTTTATTTATAACATGCACATGTGTATATGCATGTGTGCATATACATAACAAGTATATGTAAAAGAAAGAAAGAGAGAAAGAGAGAGAGAAGGAAAGAAAGCTGGGCATGGTGGAGCACGCTTTTAATCCCAGGACTCGGGAGGCAGAGGCAGGTGGGTCTCTGTGAGTTTGAAGCCAGCCTGGTTTATAAAGCAAGTCCAGGACAGCCAGGGCTCTATTAAACAGAGAAACCCTGTCTCAAACAAACAAACCAAAAATGTGTCAACCCGGAAAGCAGAGTAGGGTGACAGGAATCCCCTTCTTTCCTTTGTAGTATCTCTGATATATCTGACTCTTTTTTCCATAAACATATTGAACATTACTGAGAAAGTGACAGGGGCCTGCCTCGACATGTAGAATCAGACATGACAGGAAGCCATTGAGCTTGGTCATTGATGGTTGGAACAGTTTCCTCAAGGGATGTGACTTAGAATAGTGAGTGATAAAGCCCTTGCTTTATGTGCCCCAGATCCTGTGTTCCCAGCTCTGAAAGGACACACAAAACATCTTCCTTTAAGGTACATGACAAAAGACAGAAGACCAAGACACAAGTGAGCTGAAGAGCGGCACACCCGCAGTAAGGCAGCCTTGTCCTGAATTTGAGGCCAGCTGGGGCTGTACAGTAAGACACTGCTGAATAGATTATTTCTTCAGGAGCTTGGACAGCAAAGGACAAGAGAGAGACGAGAAGGGCCCCGAGAAAATGGGGTCAATCCAAGGCCTTTTAGCTGGTAGAGTGTTGGGGGATATGTCTCCTAAGAGGGTAGATGAACGAGGGAAGGGATCTTAGGTGTGGGAACAAGAAGTAACCCCCTGAGGCTGCTGAGGGAAACAAATAACCTGGGAAAGGCTGGGGAGATGGCTCGGTAGTAAAATGGCTTCCTTGCAAACTAAGAGCCAGAGTTTGAAATCCATGAACCCAAGTGAACTCATAAATATTGCTTGGGTGTTTTGGCCCATACATATATGTAATTCCAGCTTCAGAAGGTGGAGACGGATTCCCCCAAGCATGCAAGACTAGCTGTCTTGACAAGCTCTGTGTTTGATTGACAGCCCGTGCCTCAACGAATAAGATAGAAGAGAAAACATGCGTGTAAATGCAAGCACACCACTCAAACACAGGAACATGGAAAAAGCAAAAGAAAAAAGTAAATAAATGCTCTGAGGAGTAGTCAGGGCACAGCTTTCATGGAGCCCAGACACTGTGGTACAGACCTGGGATGGGTGTTGGTTGCTAGGTGGGCATAGGGAAGGTTTCAGAGGCTAGCCTGGGATGGCAACTTATTACAGCACAGCTGGCCACCCTGGGTTAACTACTTTCCTGGCCCCTGTTACCCTGTAAAGACAAGAACAAGGCCCGATTCATCCCGTGTCTCCAGTGCCAAATGGGCCTCTGGTTCATGTTTGTTTTCTAGATTTCAAGGTCTAGGCCAAGTGTGAAGAGATGGTGGCCGACAGGGTGGTGGTGGGATTAATTCTTGGTGCATCTGTGTGGGGGAGGTGGCAGGGAGATAATCAAGCAGGATTGCCCTGTGAGAGTCCCGCTAGGCTGGATGTGAGAGTGTAACACAGTCAGGCATCAGGCCCTGGTCTTTTTCTCTTCATGCCATTCTGAGCAGCTTGGGGCATGCAGAGAAAGCAGATGGGTTTTTTTTGTACTATGATTTGACCTGCTGTCACACTCTCAGCGGGGACCTGGAAGAATAGTGTAGCTCCCCAAGTCCCTGGCTATGTTCCTAGAGGCTATTTTTGCCTTGGGTGGGCTCATTTTTTCTATTGAGAGCTGCTGCTGACCACAGCAAATTAGTGTTGAAGCCTCAACTCAAATGTCATGGCCAAGGGAGCCTGCAGCCTCCCTGTCCCCATTGTGTCTTCCTCTGTGCTGGCAGGGAACACTGAGCCAGGGCACTTCCTGATCTGTGTGTGTCCCTGTCCCCCCAGGCCATCTGGACACAGGGTGCAGTCTTTGCAAGATGTGTGTCTGCAGGCAGGCTTCCAGTAGCACCACCCAGACAATAGGAACAGGGACGTGGGTGTTCGCCAGGGAGCAAGGTTCTGGAAACATCAACTGAGGCAGCGCAGGTGAGTGAGATGGATAAAAAGACAGGTAAAGGTTGGTAGTGAGAGATGTAAGTGGGCTAGCATGAGGTGACTCAAGATGTGGGCTTCATAATGCTGGTTACATACCCTGTGATCGCAACACTGAAAAAAGGCTCTTTTTTTTTTTCTTTTGGTATTTTGAGACAGGGTTTCTCTGTGTATCCCTGACTGTCCTGGACTCCCTTTGTAGACCAGGCTGGACTCAAACTCACAGAGATCCGCCTGCCTCTGCCTCCCGAGTGCTGGGATCAAAGGCGTGTGCCACCACGCCCAGCGAAAAAAGACTCTTAAAAATTAAATTAAGAAAAATTATTTATTTAGTGTGTGTGTGCCATAAAAACAACTTGTGGGAGTTGGTTCTCTCTTTCCACCATAAGTTCCCAGGGACCAAATTTATATTGTCAGGCTTGGCAGCAAGTTCCTTTAACCACTGAGTCATCTCACGGACCCATGAGAAGAGATTCTTAAAGGAACTGGGCTGTACACTCTCATTTATTTATTTTATTATTGTCATTTTGAGACAGAGTCTTTCTTTGTAGTCCTGGCTGTCCTGGAACTCACAGAGATCTGCCTGCTTCTGCTGCATGAATGCTGGGATTAAATTGTGCTGTGTCTGAGTTTTGGCAGCCAGTATCTGTGCCTTAGCCATCATTCTACCCTACAGCACTCAGTAAGTATTCAGTAAATCGATCTATTACATTTTTTTTTTAAGACAGTCTCTCACACCGTAACCCAGGCTGGACTCAGATTCACAGCCACCTTCTCACCTCAGCCTCTTGAATGCTGGGATCACAGTTGCAAGCCATCACTTCTGGCTTCTAAGGAAATCATTGTTGTATAAATGACTAAATGGACCTCGGTGTTCAGGCTGCAATTTGAAGCTTGACTGTCTGCCTGAGGCCATGTGTTCAAGCTTTGGGAATAGCCTGTGGTACTTTTGAAAGGTGGCAGAACTTTCAGGAGTTGGGGCCTGGTGGATAGAAATGACCTGGTCATTGGGTACATGCCCTTGAAGCAGATATCAGGACCCTAGCACCCTTCCCACCCACCCCCACTGCCACTATAGTGAGGTGAGCACATGCTCCATGACATAATATGTGTATGGTACCATCACAGACCCCAAACAACATGACCAAGTGACTGCAGACTGGAACCGTGAGCCCAAGTAAACCTTTCTTCCCTTTAAGCCAGTCCTTTCGGGTGTGTTGTCACAGTTAAGGAAAACTAACAATTCAGAAACTTCTATGGTCAGAAAGATGGGAGAAGCCTGCCTGTCTCCCCCTCAGCAGGAGCTTCACTGACAGGCAAATTCTGAGGGCGCGGATCTGCAGTTTATCAGAGAAAAGGGTTCTTCCCTTTGTCCAAAATGAACTCAGGGTATCTGGCTTGGAGCTCTGATACCCTCAGGCTTCTGCCCAACCACCATTCTCCCCTTTGCCTAATTAACAGGGCTCTGGTTTTGCATAGATAGGCCATGTTTCCAGCCCTCGGGGACAAGTCATTATTGTTTGTCACCAGTGGAATTATCTTGGTGTAGGAATAGCTATTAAGTCCTCTCTCAGGCAAGTGGTCTAAAAGTCATGAAAGACTCACTGACCAACTTAAGATGCTTGAAAATTCCATGTTTATTGATTCCTCTTCAAATTCATAGTGAGGGGCTATGGACGTGGCCTAACATGCATGGAGCCCTTCAATTCCCAGCACTGGGTAAAATCCTGGCGTAGCCGTGCAAGCCTGTAATCCCAGTGCCTGGGAGGTAGAGGCAGGGAGTTCAGAGGTTCAAGGTCATTCTTGACTAAATAGTGAGTTCCAAGCCAGTCTTGGACAGGTTGTGTTGCAGACATGGATGCAAGTATACCTAGTTATAGCTAATGAGTACCTGAAACCCATCAGGTAGCTGGGGAGGAGCTAGTAGGATCAAACCGGGGGTCTCTGTAGGGTCCGATGTGAGGATAGCAATCGCCAATCAATCTGGAGTTGGCAGGTTTACCTCATCAGAGTTTCAATGCCTTCTAGTTATTTATTTATTTGTTTGTTTGATACATAAGACAATATGGATATTTTCTCTGCAGGTCAGTTTGTGCTACATATATATATACTATAAGCTGTAAGAAGGGTGTCGGATCCCCTGGAATTGGAGTTACAGATGGTTGCCAGCTGCTATGCGGGTGCTGGAAATCGAACCTGGGTCCTCTGGAAGAACAGATAGTGCTCTTAACCACTGAGCCATCCCTCCAGCCCCAATGCCTTTCCATCTACAAGTAACACTCCTCTGTGTCTGTCTTGTTCTTCTTACCTGTTAACACCTGTATTTCATTTATGTGGCATCTAGTGTGTCCCACAGGAATGCCACCTTGCTGTCTATACCAGTACATCTCAGCAGCTTTGCCTGCTGTTTCTTGTTTGCTTCCTAGATTGTTTTTCTTGTCTTCTCCCTCAGACTTAAATATTCTCAACACTGTTGGTAAGCATTGCATCAGCCTGGGCCTGCATTTTGCAATTCTGGGACCTATTGTAGTCACACGACTCGGTTCTGGTCTGGGAGGCCCCACGAGACCTGCCCTGTTGATGTAACAAAATACTTGGCATACACAACTGTCCTGGTTTGCTTTCAACTTTTGGGATGAACACCATGACTAAAAAACAACTTGGGAGAGGAAAGGGCTTCTTTCAGTTTACAACTCCCAGGTCACGCTCACTGAGAGGAAAGTCAGGGTGGGAACTGAAGCAGAGGCCTATGAAGGAATTGGTTGGCTTACAGGCTTGCTCCCCATGTCTTGCTCAGCCTGCTTTCTTATACAATTTAGGACTACCTGCCCGGGGGTGGCGCCCACTCCTTGTGGCTTGGGTCCCTCCACATCAATCACTAATCAAGATAATGCCCCAAGGACATTGGCCTGCCCTACAGGCCTTTTCTTATGGAGGCCTTTTCTCAACTGAGGTTCTCTCTTCCCAGACGACTTCAGCTTGTGTCAGAACTACTCCAGCGAGCCGTTCACTTTGGTTTCAAGTTTCAGAGGGCTCACCCAGTTGAGTCATGGAAGGTGTAATGTAAGGGGATTGGCTCAGAGGCAGTGGCAGTGTGTGGCAGAACTCCTGCTGTGGCCAGCTCAGCAAGCTGAACGGGCTGAATTGGAAGACTCCCATTGGTATACTCTAGCCAGCTAGGCCAACATCCTCCAGGCTCCACAACTCCCACAACAGTGCCCCAGCTAGGGACCAAATATTGAAACACATGAACCTGGTGGACACATTTTACATTCAAATCTATACCAGGAGGCATCTGGGAAAGCTATCTTCCTCAATAAAAGGGAGAACAGGGGGCTGGGGAGGTAGCTCAGTTGGTAGTATGCTCAGGGCTGAATATCCAGAACCTATGTAATAAATATTGGCCGTGGTAGTAAATGCTTATAATCCCAGTGCTAGGAAGTAGAGATATGTGGGTCCTCGGGGTTCCTGGCCTGTCGATCTAACCTATTAGGCGAGTTCCAGGCCAATCAGGGACCCTGCTTTTGTTTTTTGTTTTTGTTGTTGTTGTGATTTAAATAGACAGTGCCCAAAGAATGGCACCTGTGTTCCTCTGGCCTCCATGGGGTCACATACACACACGTACACCTGTGCACACAGGCATGCATGGAAGCACGCAGGCATGCACATGCACACACGAGCAACAGTGATATGAGGGAGAAGTCCTTGGCCTCTCAGCATCCTACTTCCAGACCTGAGGTTGGGGCCCTCAGACCAAAGTCCAGATAGGAATGGTAATTCACATCTGTGATCCTAGCATTCCTTGTTAAACTGGGGATGGAGAATCTCTGAAAATTTACAGGCCAGGAGGTCTGGAAAACTTCATGGTTCACGGATGAGCAACAAGAGATCCTGTCTCAAACAAGGTGAACAGCAGGCAACAAGGTTGCTGATCGCTCCCACATGTGCGTTGGTACCTTCCTACTGGTACTTACATACATAAACATGCACATACCATACACATGTCAGAGAGACAGAGTTAGTTTAGTCTTAGTTTTATAGTTCTAGTTCCAGTTCTGTTTTTTGAGACGCAGTCTCACTGTGTAGCCCTAGCTGGTTTGGAACTGCTATGTAGCAGGCTGGCCTGGAGCTCACAGATATCCACCTGCTTCTGCCTCTGCCCTCCAAAATAGTTGCAGATCCGTAATTTGAACCAGACAGATGCACTATGGGGCCTTATCCCCCTGCTCCTTAGGCTTTCTAGGTGGGTTTTGTCCATTAAACAGGTCCTTGGCTCTCTCGTAGGACCTGAGTCTTCTCTTCATTGCTTATTTATTCTTATTTCCTCTCCTACCTAGAGTAATTCCTGATGGTTCTCCATGGAGCTTCTCCCCATCTTCCTGGACAACCCATTGGTGGCAGGTGAAACTCTTCTAGTTGCTCTCAGAGGTATCCCCCAGGTTCCTCCCTAGAGCAGCCTTTTCCCGACTCATGTTGTCTCTGAATAAATTCCCCCAGGAGACTTGGTTTCTGACTTATTTTTAGCTGTAGAAGAAGCCTTTGTTGAGGTGAGACCCTGATGTATAAAGCAGATGGGGTAGAATTATGTGGGGAGGGGGTGGGCTCCACCTGCGGGGCCCTTTCTCATTGTCCTCATGGCCCCTTGATGGCTCTGCATGGCCTTCCCATTTTGAATCTGGTCTCACAAATGTGCCTGTCCTCTCTCACGTGCTTTCTTTGACGTCACAGCCAGCATGAAGCAGCTGTTCTCTTATGCTCTTTGAAGGTCACATTTCCCCCCCAAGAAAAACATTTTAGCTTTCTCATCTGTGCCTAGGGGTGTCACTCTGCCAGGCAGCCTGCCACCTGCTCATATCTCGCCTGTTTGTGGCTGCAGGGTTGGAATCCACACTCAAATGTAAAGTCCTCTGTGCTATAGATTGTATTTCTTGGCCGGGTGTGGTGGCTTGCACTTTTAATCCCAGCACTAGGGAGGCAGAGGCAGGTAGATCTCTGTGAGTTCGAGGCCAGCCTGCTCTGAAAAGCAAGTCCAAGACAGCCAGGGCTTTGTTAAACAGAGAAACCCTGTCTTGAAAAACAAAACAAAACATTGTATTTATTTGGTTACTAGATGTTGGGGCTCCCCCACCTCACCCCAAAAGTTCTTTTGGGCCATAGTTAAAATAGAAGAAGCTTCTACCCTGTTGTGGACCAGAGTTCTAGTAAGCCTGAGGGCAGGGAAGGCCATAGGCAGAGAATATGGACAAATTGCACACTCCTTACAAAGTTGAAGGCTTCTCCCAGACAGGGTTGGAATGGTGTTTCTTCCCTGCTGGACTGCTGTGGACCACAGAGATGCAGCAGGGACCCTGTGGGACTAGATCTGGGGGTGTCTTTGTGGTTCCTTTACTGAGGCACTCTGGGTGACTTCCACTTCCAGGCTTCTCACTGGGAGGTGGTCCTTCTAGATCCTGGTATGTAGATTTTAAATTCTAAATAACTTCATATCTACTCTGCCTTTATTTGTGTATGTGTGTTGCCCCAAACTGTTTTGTTAAAGAAAACCTCAAACCAGGAGTATGCACAAGGATTCCATCCAAGCATAAAGTCTGCTACTGAAGAACTCTCCTACAGCTCTAAGGAGAGAGTCCATGCTGCCCTCTGAGGGAAAACCAGTCTGGAAGGCAGTGGGACCATGGTCAGAAAGTTTGTCTTTCCTGATACCATGAGTAAGAAGCATGAAGAAGATGTGGACAAAGCTGGGCTGCTGATGCACACCTGTTACTCCAAAAGTTACATCCCAGCACTCAGGAGGTAGAGGCAGGAGGGTCAGGAGTTCAAGGTCACTTTTGGGTACATAGGGAGTTTGAGGCCAGCCTGGGCTACATGAGAGATCCTGTCACAGCACACACATAGGAACACACACACACACACACACACACACACACACACACACACACACAGATACCAAACCAGAAAGAAAAACAAAAAGGGCTCAGGGCAGCAAAGAGCAAAGTACCAGAGATTAATAACAGGGAAACAGTGGGCAAAAGAAGATGAAGTCTCCCGCCTTCCCTAAAAATCTTAATACAAGGAGATCCGTATAACAGCCTGTTGCTATAAAGTCAGTTAATAAGAGCATTAGGGCTGGCAAGATCATTCAACAGGTAAAAGTGCTTACCTCCAAGAACAACGACCTGAGTTCAGTCTCCAGGACCCAAGGTGGAAGGAGAGACCTGACCCCTGAGAGTTGTCCTGTGACCTACAGACACACATATACTGTACACACACATACACAGACACACACACCACACACACTAATAATAAAAATAATACTTTAAAAATAATAAATCAATTAATTGAATACATAGAATGTTCAATGAGGGGAAAATAAAACCAGAAAATGAGACAAAAAGGAAACAAACTGAAGACAAAAATCATTATAGAGCAAGTAGATCACTTAGAACTGAAAGCAAAGAGGGGAGCCTACTGAAGTCAAACAACTGAGGTAGATGAAGACATGAGAGCGGTTCTACAAGAAGTGCAGGATAATCAAGACCGCACGACAGACGTTCTAGAAGAGAGCCCAAAGCCAGGGCCAAGGGAGGGCCCTCTAATGCAGAAAGCCACGTCACACCAAAACAAAACTAAAACCTCCTACCACTGCAGACTCAGAACATACAGTGTTCCAGAAAACGCAATTTGGATTATTGACTACTAATACATCTTATAATTATCATTAAAAAAAAAAGAAGGGCCAGGTGTGGTGGTGCACGCCATTCATCCCAGCACTTAGGAGGAAGGGGAAGGTGGATCTCTGTGACTTTGAGGCCAGCCTGGTCTACATAGGAAGTTCCAGGACAGCTAGGGCTATGTAGAGAGACCCTGTCTTAAGAAACAAACAAACAAACAAATAAATAAATAAATAAAATGAAAAGTGATTTTTTTTTTCAGCTCCCAAAGAGAAAACATCATCTCTGAGGGGAAAAATTCAGACTGGCTTCAGATTTCTTCCTAGAAGAAAAAAGAGCCAAACTTAACCGCATTCTGTGAGAGAGGAGTTACGATTTTAAAAACATTGTAGACAGGGCTGGGAATGAGGCTTGGAGGTAAAGGACTTGACTAGTACCCATGGGGTGGGGGTGTAGGGGGGCGCCCTTGGTTGAATCCGGAGCAGACCAAAATAGCACTTGTGATGATTTCCCCAGCTCACATATGCTTCCCAGGTACCGGCAGTTCCCACTCTGTTTGTTTGTTTGTTTTTGCTTTTAGTTTTTAAGACAAGGTCTCCCTGTGTATCTCTGGCTGGCCTGGAACTCACTATGTAGACTAGAAGCTCATAAAGATCTTCCTGTTTCTGCCTCTTGAGTCTGGGAATAAAGGCATCCCCACCCCTACTGGCTAACTGACATTCTTTATTTATTTATTTATTTATTTTTTTGGTTTTTCGAGAAAGGGTTTCTCTGTGTAGCCCTGACTGTCCTGGACTCGCTTTGTAGACCAGGCTGGCCTCGAACTCGCAAAGATCCGCCTGCCTCTGCCTCCCAAGTGCTGGGATTAAAGGCGTGCGCCACCACCGCCCGGCCCTGACATTCTTTAAAACAGCAACTTTTTAAAATTTTGTATGTATGTGTGTGTGTGTGTGTGTGTGTGTGTGTGTGTGTGAGAGAGAGAGAGAGAGAGAGAGAGAGAGAGAGAGAGAGGAGAGAGAGAGGAGGGAGGGAGCACCTGTGGAGGTCAGAGCTAACTTGTGGGTGTTGGTTCTCTCTCTGCCTCCCAACCGCCATTATGCCCAGCATAGCTGACATTATCAAGCATCCTAACCCCTCTTGAAAAAAAAACAACTAAATAGATTAGATTCCTCACATTAAGAGCTGAGGTTTTATTTGTTTATTTATTTTTGGTTTTTCGAGACAGGGTTTCTCTATGTAGCCCTGGATGTCCTGGACTCACTTTGTAGACCAGGCTGGCCTTGAACTCACAGAGATCCACCTGCCTCTGTCTCCCAAGTGCTGGGATTAAAGGCATGTGTCACCATGCCCGGCAATTACAGACAGCTGTCATGTAGGTGCTGGGATCTGAACCCAGGTCCTTTGGAAGAATGGCCAGTGCTCTTAACTGCTGAGCCATCTCTCCAGCCCCCACGATTTTTTCTTTTCTTTCTTTCCTTTTTTTTTTTTTTACTTGCAAATGGAAGCATATTGTGAAAGGACAATTGATGAGCATCAAATTAATTAATTGAAACTGTATACTGAGTAGTTGTGGAATTCCATTTCTAGAATAGAATCTGGTTGTTCCTTGTCCACACACTGTAAGACTAACAATTAACAAAGCTGAAGAAGATGGGAGAAACCAAGATACCAATGACCAGCACATACAATAGAAAATATGAACTTTAAGGAAATGGCAAGTCTCTGGATGGTGTTGCAGCTTTTTGTTTAACTCAGAGGCAGAGGTGTCTTTAGGAAGTAAAGTCTTCTATGGCCAGGAAACATTCTTTGAGGTTCACCTCTTCCTTAATATTCCACTGCAACTTTCTTTCCTTTTAAGCTCAAGGAACATTAAATAATATTTTTCATTTCAGCAGCATCAACGTTACAGAGCTAATGTTTGTTTGTTTGAGACAAGATCTCAGGATCTAGATCAGGTTGGCCTTGAACTCATAGAGATCCACCTGCTTCTGCTTCCCAAGTGCTGCGCTTAAATGTGTGTGCCATCACGCCTGGCTTACATTTGTTTGTTTTATTTCTTTATGCGTGTGTTTGTTCAGACCACAGTATCCACGGAGGTCAGGTCAGAGAACAACTTTCAGAAGTCAGTTTTCCCCATTTACCATGCGAGTTCCAGGAATCATCAGACTTGTGGGCAAGCACCTTTACCTGCTGGGCCAGCTTGCCGGCCCATGGTGGGCATGTCTACAATGTATGTCATCTTCCCTCCTGTCCGTAAATAGTCAAATGAAAGCTCTCTAGAATCATGTAAAGTGGTGCTTTTACAGGCCATCTCTGGGTGGTGACCTTGGTGGTCCTTTAAACTTATCTATACTATTTAAATGACTTAAAGTGTCTGCGTCATCTTCATGAAGTCTATCAGGCTGACATCTACAGCACCGGAGTTACAGATGTGTGCTGCCACCCCAGGCTCAGGTCCTGCTTGCTCAGCAGGCACTCTGCAGAAGGAGCCTGGTCCCAGTCTCTTGTCTAGTATTTCATAGAATTTGTAGCTCAACACATGCTGGGCAGAATGAAGACCTCATTTCCCAGCTCTGGCTAGTGGGATGTAAGCAGAAATACTGGAAGTACTCTGTATTTGCTCATTTCCTCTGTATCTTCATCATTCCCTGTTGCTATCTGGAGCATGCACACACACAGTATTACCACACTGGACCATGAGTGCAAAGTTATGGATACCAACAAAAGGGTGGAACAGAGTCAGCAAAACACTAGGTTATCTACCTGGACAATATAGGAAGGAAGGGAGGGAGGAAGTGAGGGAGGAAAGGAACATTAACGTTGTTGAAGTGAACGACCTAATTCTAACTGGTTTGTGACCTACACACATATAGGACAGTAGTTTGTAATTCCATTTGCATTGTATATCAGTGCAGAATATGAAGCAACTGGCTTGACATAGACTCTTAGACCTATCACCTAGATTTGACAAAAATAGTTTTATAGGAAAATATGGAAGTTGAACATGGGTGGGGTAGGAGGGGATCACTCCTGTAATCCAGCACTTGAGAAGCTGAGGCACATGATTGTTATAAGTGTGAGGCCAGCCTGGAGAAGAAAAGGTCTGGGAGATGACTTATCTGTACATGAGGACCTGTGTTCGGATCCCCAGCACCTATGTGAGAAGCCTGGAATGGCAGTGTGCATCTGTAATTCCAGTGCTGGGGATAAAGGCAGGTGGGTCACAGAGGCTCACTGGATGGTCAGGTCTAGTGGAAATGGGAGCTCAAGGTTCAGGGAGAGACCTTGCCTCATAAAGGTGGGGAGAGGGGATCAAATCTCTGGAGTGCATCTGTACATACATGTGCACATACATGTCAACATGCAGAGAGAGAGAGAGAGAAGAAGAAGAAAAAGAAGAAGAAGCAGTAGCAGCCCACACCCTCTCATGGTTACACCTGAAATCTAAGCACTTAAGAGTCAGAGTCAGGAGGATCACTATAACTTTAAACCTAATTTGTAGAACAAAAGCCTCCTGAGCAACTTGGTGAGACCCAGTCTTACCTCCCCCACCCCAGAAATATATAATGAAAACAATAAAATAAAATAAAATGCAAAGAGAACTTTAAAACACAAAAGTAGTTAATCCACTGTAAGAGGTCTGTGGGCTGGGGGTAACTGAGTACAGTTGCTCAGAGGTGGCGCTGCAGATCAAACACAGGGCCTTGTTCCTGCTAGGCAAGTGCTCTACCACTCAGCCACACCCCAACTTCCCATCCTTTGAACATTGTACAAAATTGAGATAAAGATCAAGAAATTCTTTTACTCTCACCCTCAACCAGTGCCAGGGAGCAAGCCCAAGGGCCTTCTTCCTGTCCGTCACGCACCCCTCCCTCCAGAGCTACATTCCAGGCTTTTTATTAAAGAAGAAAAATGAAAGTCATAACAAAACAAACAAACAAACAAAAAACCCAGGGGGACCATGAAAAATACGAACCTCTACACAACAAAAGAAATATATAAACATTATAAACTATAAACACACACAGGAGAAGCAAGAGGCCAGGAAGACCCTGTTTTTTCCTGGAGTGAGGTCTGCCTTGTTTAGATTTGTGCTGGTTTTGCATATGGGGTGGGGATGCATGAGGATGGTTGGGCTAGGGGCAGTGAGGGATAGAGAATGGAATAGTCTGCTTTCTCCACGACAATGCATTATCAGGCAACCAAAAGCTCTGAGGACATCCTTGGGACGTCTTAGCCTGCAATCACGTGGCTTTGGGATCAGCCTGCCCTAGTTGTATCCCTGGGTGTATAAGGACCACTTAGAGGTATCCTGCTGTTGGAAACCCCTTGCTGCGTGTGAAAAGGTTATTCTCCTTTCAAGTCCCACAGACAATCCTTACTCCTTCAACAGTGCAAGCCCACAGCAGCATAAGCAGAGCAACACTCACAATATGAGAAATCTGAGACTTGGAGATTAGGAGGAAGTATTTTCTAGGAGAGTGGACACATCTCAAGAGAGGGAAGTCATCTGTCTCCTCGGGGCTTTTCCATCTCAGCCACTGATTGGACCTGCTGGTTTGTTTGTTTGAATTTAATTTTTAATTATGTATGTGGGGAGTGTGTGTATATGTATGTGGTATGTGTGCCCAAGGAGGTCAGAGGCCTCAGACACACCTAGAGGTGGAGTTACTGGCTGTTGTAAGCTGTCTCAGGATATGGATGTTGGAAACCAAATTTGGGTCTTCTGAAAGACTGCCGAACAATCTCTCTATTCCCTCATCCTTTTGTTTTGAGACAGAGTCTATGTAGTCCTGACTGGCCTAGAACTTACTCCCTAGACCAAACTTGCCTCAACTCACAGAGATCTACCTGCCTCTGGCTTCCCAGTGCTAGGATTAAAGGTGAGTACCACCATGCCAAACTAAGTGGATGTTTTGAAATAATGCTTAAATAGAAATGAAAGGCCATTTAAAAGGTAATTTAAGGCCAAGCAGGTGTGAAGAAGAAAAAGGCAGCTAGGAGTCACTTTTTGCCTGTTACAGGAAAAGAAAGGAAAGGAGGAAATTGTTTAAGATAATTAAATCATCAATTACACACATGCTCTCTGTGGGGTCCGACATTAGGACCATTGTGTAGAGTAATTACTACTAAGCAATAGATTTCAAGCACAATTTAAAGCCCCTAGCTTATTTTCTGAGAACAATTTGAGGGAGTCAGTTCTTTTCATTATGCAGATCCCAGGGATTGAGCTCAGGACATCAGATTTGGTCCCAAGCAACTTTACCCACTGAGCCATCTTGCTGGCCCATGGATACTTACATTTTTACAATAGGAAGAGTAGCTTTCCCAGGTAAGGTTAAGAAACTGGGTGTGGAGTGTAATTCAAACAGGAAAGTTTGCCATTGATCTACCTCTCCACTCTAAGCATTGCGCTGTGCCCCCACTCCTTATTTTTCTTCCTGTTTTGTTTTGTTTTGTTTTGAGACAGTCTCCTGTATCCCAGGCTGGCCTAGACTTTGTTATATAGTGGAGGATGACCTTCAACTCTGAATTATCCTGCCTCTAGCTCCCAAATGCTAGGATTATAGATGTGCTTGTAGGATTATAGATGTGCTGGTCACATCTGGCTTATGAAGTGCTGGGTACAGAACTCAGGGCTTCCTGCATGCTAGTAAGCAAATACTCCCAAAATGAGTGGCATGCCCACCGTATTTGTCAGAGAACTGTACAAGAAACAACACGGTGGAGCATACGACAAAATAAAAAGATTGTTAAGTCCAGCTGGGTACCTTGGAGACAAGATATGATTTGTAAAGAAAGAAGGAAAAAGCCACTTCAGGGAGAGAAGATGAATGTTACCACAGTCATAGAAGGGACAGGAAGTGTTTCACAGCACCGGGTGTGCCAAGTCCAGATGTGGTCTCCAGATACCTCCAGCAGACACAAGTTTCCACTGAGTGGGATGACAGAGTTGTTTCTCAAGAAGATATTGGGGGTGGGAATGCACACTCGTGGGAAGTGGAAGGACAGAGGCAACTGTTGCCTTACTATCAGGGAGATCAGAGAGAAAGGCAGGGGAAGGAAGATGGGGCAAGTTGGATCTTGTAGTCGCTGAAAAAGATTACTAAGCCCCTTGAGACCTTTGTGCACATTTGTTGAGTGGTATGGTTGGTGAAGAATATGCGCATGCTGTGAGAACCAAGGTCCTCTCTGCATAATGACAGAACCCCGAACTCGTGGACAGGCAGGGTGAGGATCACTAGCAATATGCTACTAGATGGTCGAGCTCCGCTTCCCAAACCGTGCATCTTTCTCATGTTCATCATTGCGCAAGGAGCCAAAGGCTGCTTGGCCGGACTCACCGGTCCAGCTCAGGGTTCCCGCCCTAGCTCCGGCTTAGAGCATCAGGTGGGACCCATGGCACCGGTAGAAGAGGCTGAGGGGTCCTCTCCCGGACCTGCAGCACATGAACCCTCCGGCTGGTGGTCCCAGTGCATTTGCAGGTTCCAGTAGGGACAGTCGGCTTGGAGGCAGAATCCCCAGGATACACGCAGCACCCCTCAGTGCTTTGCACTAATCCGTCTTCCCAGGGACAAGAAGCAGGCCTCGGGAAGCGCCTCGGGTCCCCCAGACGTGGCAGTCCGGTGCCCCCACCTCGCGGACTACAATTCCCAGCATCACCCGCAGCTAGTACCTCCCGCCAAACCGCGTAGAACCCCCGGTCGGTCCCAGCCGCGGAGAGCGCAGAGCGCTCAAGCCGAGCCGGGCAGGTAGGCCGGTCCCGCGGGCGGGGGCGGGGCCGGCTCCGCGGCTTCTCCCGCCGCCGTCGCCGCCGCCAAGGGGAGTTTCCAGGAAGTGGCCATATTGAATCCATTCAGCCGCAGCCGCCCGGACGGAGCGCGTCCCGCAGCCGGCTCGTCCCCGCCGCGGCCCCGGCGCACCCCGCAGCCCGCCCGCCCGGTGCGCAGCTCAGCATGGCGGCCACCGACCTGGAACGCATCTCGGTGAGGCCCGCGGCGCGGGAGGGGGCGCATGGCTGGATGTCAGTCCCGCGCGACGGGGCCTCGAACCCGGGGACTCCAGAGCCAAGCCCGGGAGGGGGTCTTGGAGTGTCAGGCTTCGCGAGACGTAAGCTCGTTTAGGGGAAGAAGCCAAGACTTGGGCAGGTGTGATGACAGGCTCATGTCCAGAGGGGAGGATCCCGGACGCCCCCAACTCTCCTCTCCCAAGGTGTACCTGTACTTCTAGGGACTTGCCTTAGCCGCGCAGGTGCTGTTAGCTGGGTGCCAAGAGTGAGGATGGAGCCCCAGGGATCCAGAGGGTTTTTTTCCCCCTTCCAGCACACACACACACTCCCGAAAGAGCTCAGGGGAGTTGCAGATTTTGGTCTGAAAGAACCCAGGCCTGCTGTTCATCTCCTCCACGACTCCTCCCAACCCCCAAAGCTGGATACTGGGTGCGACTCCAGACAGGTCCAGGGCCTCAATGGGCTCTGGGTCTGCGACAGCCATTCCTGAGAGCTGAAGAAATTCCAGATCCAAACCATTGAGTGTTTGTTTGGGCTCCAGTCAGGGTCTGTCTTCCTCTGAGCTGGTCCTAACAGGGTGTCTGTGGACTTGAGCCAGGCCATAGCATTCGGAGGGAGGCCTTTTGGGGGTTGTCTGCACTGTCTTGGTGTCTTAAGGCTGGATTTGGGTGTGTCTGGGAGGCTAGGCTGTTGACAGTGAAGGAAGCTGTGTCCTCTTGCCAGCCTGTGAGGCCCTGGTAGGCTGGAAGGGGAGGAGGGGAAGGGAGGGAAGAGGTGGAGGAGGGCTCAGGGCTGTCGGAGGGAGGGAGAATTCTGAATGTGTGACCGATAACGAATTGGTTCTGGGGCTAAATAAGGGAGTCAGGACTTATGTAATTATGCTATAAATACTGTCATCTGAATTTATATATGCAAATATCTTCTTTAATCTGAAAATACCTTTGTTGGTTTGGGGGAATATGCATAACAAAGCTGGAGCTCTTGGTTTCATAATGTGTGTAGACTGGTGTGTTCTGTGCCCCTTGGGGGAGGGGGACTGTGTATCTGTTAAGTAAGTTTGACTACATGGTTGACAGATGCAGAGGCTGGGCCAAACCAAGATCCACTTCACTCCTGTGGCCGTAAAATGGAATTTATGTACTGCAGGAAAACAGCCGAGTCCTTATAAACCTGCCGAATCGATGGAGACTAAAAGATGAGTGTTTGTCTGTATGTGTGCAGCATTTTCTGTGCTTTTCTGACCAGAAGGTTCTGTCTGAGTTTGTTTTGAGGTCAGATGTTTGTCTAACAGTTGTTCTTGCCCAGATGAGAGAGAGTATGTATAGAGCAACCAGCTTCAGTGGCCCGAGAGGGTTCCTAGAGATGCCACTTGTTGGCCATGGGCCCTCCGGCAAGCTCTCTAACCCTCAGTGTTCTCATCTGTACAGTAAGAGAAAATAGTATCTCCCTCATAGAGTTGTGTGGATCCGGTTAAAGAATGCAGGTGAGGTGGAGTGGTGTCGGGTACTTGAGAAGGCCACTACCCAGCCATGTGTGAGATGGCAACTGGGAATGTGTTTGCTTGGCTTCACCATCTTCCATCATTGTGGCCAGAGATACCCTCAGAGGGTCGGTCGAGCATCTACACGGTACAACTGTGGCTTGGGAGGACCTTGCCTCTGTTTGCTTCTGGGTCATTTCTGTGGGAAGTCTTCATATTCTCTCCACAGTGCGCCAAAGCACAGGGAGGAGACACTCTGCACTCAAGTGCAGCTGGGACGCTGGAATCCCGGGACCTGGCTTGGTCTGATGGTTACACTAGAGGGATAGATGCCTTGTGCACTCAGGGCCACCAGCCTCCTGGGAGGACTTGGATGGGATTGAATTTGGGTGGAGATACTGGGTGGAGTTTGGCCGGAATTTAGAAGTCTGGTCTCTTTCCTCTCTTCTTTGTCATCCTGGGAAGGTAATTTCCTCCTTTGTTTTGTGGCATAACCATACTGATTCTTTAAAGAGTTTTTTGAAAGTTTATTGTAGTCTTTGACTTATTGGAGACATGCTGGATATTTCTCTAGCTACAAGGTTTGGTGGCATTGTGGCAGGTATCCACTGCCCCTCTGGTTTGTCCAAAGGTGGTCAGACCAACTGCTGAGGACCTCAAAAATGTCTTAGTGTGGAGACTACAAGATCACACTGAAGGGTCCCAGCCGTAGCTCAAGGGTGGAGAGGCTGCTTGTGTAGGAAGCTCTGGGTTCATTCCCCTGTGCTATCTGAAAGAAAAAAATGAACACACAGCAATGTACATTGTTTGGAGGTGTGTTGGTATTTTTTTTGTTTTTGAGTCAGGGTCTCTCTACATAGCCCTGGCTGTCCTGGAGCCCACTACGTAAACCAGGCTGGCCTCGAACACACAGAGATGTCTGCCTCTGTCATCTCCTAAGTGCTGGGACTAACGGCGTGCGCCACCATGCCTGGTGGCGTGTTCATATCTTGACCTACACTTCAAAGCATGGTGTACACACCATAGGCCCATCTTCATTATATTTTATTTATTATGTGTATGTAAGTATTTATGTATGTGGGTATGTTCGTGTGATGGTGTGCGTGTGGCAGTCAGAGGACAACTTGTGAGTCTTTCTTTCATCATCTAGTTCCTGGGAATGGAATTCAGTCTGTCAGGTGTGACAGCAGGTGCCCTCACCCACAGCCATCTTTCTGGCCCCACATCTTTGGCCCCTGTCTGGGTCATGCTGAGCCTTAGGTTAATGGCTGTTGGATATGTGTGTGGGGTCAGCCCTCAGCAGGTTCTGTTAGCTCTTACCCTCCTTGGTCCATCAGACTCGTTCGTGTCACACTCTCTTGTTTCCTAGTCTCTGACTCTGAGGCTCACTCCCCTCCTACCCTGACCAGCTCCTGTGATTCTTGTCTGCATCTAATGGAGCAAGGTTCAGACTCCTAGGTGAGGGACCTCGTAGGTCCCCAGCAAAGTGAAGATGTGCAGGGGAGAGGGGAGGAACGTGAAACCACCTCATACTTGGCATTCTTCCCAGCCAGTCACTTGCCCCCCCCATCTCCGCTTTATCCTAGGCACCATCTGTTACATCCGTTGTCACCCCTGTAATCTTGACACTTCCCCAAAAAACATGCTATCCAAGGAGTGCCTATTTTGTCCTGAAGCTAGGGATGTGGTATAAATATAGTGGGGACAGCCTTCTCACCCAAGTGTGGCTCAGGGGCCCTGTCCTCTGAGAGTTCCCTGTCCTGTGAGAATGACCAGTAACCTCGCTGAGCTTTTCTGCACACAAATGATAGCTGAGCAAAAGGTATCTGTGTAGCTCCCAGTGATTAGCGTTGAGGGACGACACATGGGAATGCCACAGGCAAAGCCACAATGCCACACCTTTCTCCAGGAGGTGGGATTGCCCTTTCCTTCCTTTCCTCCCCTTTCCTTCCTTCCTTCCTTCTTTCTTTCCTTCCTTACTTCCTTTCTTTCTTCCCTACCTAATACACTAGGGAACCAACCTTACTGGGACCTTATGGAATGGGTCAGAGCTTTGAGTCTGGTGAGAAGGTGTTGATGGTCCAAAGGAACATCCAACTATGGACTGCTGGAGGCAGGAAGAGAGAGGATGGCAAACAGAGTCCGATCACAGTGCCAATGAGGACAGGTGGAGATGGAGAACTCAGGCCCTGTCCAAAAGCTTTGGACGGCAGGGAGGGCAGTGGATGGTTTGTGCTCATTGTCTTTTTGATGTCCGAAGGCTGAGGTTGGGCGAGGAATTAAATTTTGGTTGGGGGGCCAGTCAAAGATAGGCCCAATACCCAGATGCTAGTTTCCACCTGCGAGCCCCTTGAGGTGATTGACTTTTGATCCCAAGGATGAACTGGGTAGTGGTCTGTGTTTGGGATAGTAACTATCCTAGATGTTTTTATAGCTGAAGCCCAGCTTCTTGGGGCCATGCCCCAGCTGCAGGATGACAGAGCAAAGAAGCAAGGACCGGTTGGCCTCCTGGTATCTCAGAGTCTCTTCAGCTTCCTGCTTCTGTGCTGCCTTTAAGGTCTTGGGACCCCCAGCCGCATCCCACAGTGTACTGGCTTGTGGACAACCAGATGTGGAGCTGGCTAGGCAGGAGGGAGGCACATCTGCTCTGGGAAGGGGATGTCTCCAAGAGTCAGAGGGCACTACTGGGGGAGCTGAGGTGTTCTCTATCAGCTCCTGTAGGAGTTGTGTGTATTCTCAGGGCTCCTGTGAGGAAGCCTAGCTGGGGAGAGGCAGCAGAGGGCCGGGCAGGGAGCTTCCTGGCAAGGGCTGCAATTGCCCTGTATGCTCCGGGCAAATTGGGTGTTTTTAGGATGAGTGACTTCAGGTACACAGTAGGCTTTATGACAGAACCGAGTTAGAGAGACAGAATCAGAGGAAGTGAGTCCATTTTTGATCTTGCTGTTCTCTGAAGAGGGGTGCTATGGGATGGACCTAGGATTCTTCTCAGAGGCACAGAAGACCCTTTGCTTGTGGAGTGAATGGGAAGCAGAGATGTGTCTCCATAGCCTCCTCTGGCCATGTTGGTGCTAGGGCATCCCTCTGGTTCTAGCCAACACCATCATCTATCCTGTGATGGTAAACAAGACAGGGACATTTTGGAACTCACATCCCCCCTTCCAAGGCTGGTGTTTCATTCATGAGGAAATGCTGCCTCCTTCTCATGGCTTTCTCTATTGGCAGACAGCGGTGGCTGCCCCTAGAGTTAGTCAGTCCCTAGCCAAGCAGAGAGCTGGCGCTGGTGTGCCTTGTGCACCAGAGCGCCCCATGTGTGCAGTGGCAGGATGGAACACTTTCTCTTCTTCCAGCAACACATCAAAGCCTAAGAATGTATCTGTGTCTCAGGCCTCGTGGTTGGTGGGGACAGGCATGGGCCCAGGAACTGTGGTTCTTTGTTTCTTGGAAACCCTAGTTGATGAGCTGCGGCCTGACTGTGGAAAGAGGGAGACAAAGTCCTGTACAGAGAAGCAAAGGACCAAGTACTGGTACCTGGGGAGAGCCTGGTCTTCCTACAAAAGTGTGGGGGAGTGACTGACCCAGTGAGAGTGACTGGTGGCCCAGCAGCAGCCCTCCCCATTGTTAACTGTGTGGGGCACCATGGTGGCACTATGAAGGTTGACTGGGTTTGAGTCTTCCTCCCAGGTGTTCTGTTACTGCTGTAGAAGATAGACACTCTGCGGCCCAGGTGTCCTCTGGATTGAAGACAGATGTGTCTTGCTTCTGTTCTCCTTAGGTCCAGGATAACAGCTTCCCCATCTTTGCCCTCCCACATCCAACCTTTTAGTTATTTCCCGTGACCTCTGACCTGGGTTTAGAAGCTTGCTTGGAATCCTGGGACCACAGCCTAAGCCTTTCCTGGGAAAATTCCTAGGATTCCTCTTGGGCTCAAGGACAGTTGTGCTTAACACCAGAGTTCTGGCCAGAGGCTTCTGCTCTGGCTATTTTTAAGGCCTAGGCTGCTTGCGATTAGCTGAAGCTACTTTGGGCCAGGAGCGTGGGTGGGGAAGGCTCCCAGGGCACAGTGGTTCCTGGACCCATAGGTCAGGGCCTTCTTTGCCAGGGCTCATGTTCTCCTGGGGAGCGGACTTGCTGTCAAACTGGCAGGGTGTACCTGAGGATGCCTTGAGATGAACCAGAGGGTAAATCCTGCTGAATTTGAAGCCCTAAGGTAGTCTAGGAGGCCAGCAGATGCTAGGCACGGGAGCCAGGGAACAGATGTGTTCAGAGACCAAAGTACCAGAGAAGTGTGTGGAAGCCCTGGCCTGAGGGAGCTGCTCTGCACCCAGGAGTCAGGAACCACATTTCTTAGGTTGGGTGACTGCTCTAATCCCGCCTAACAACAAGCTTGGTTTTGGGTTCTTTATTCACCTACAGCTTTGCCAGTCTTGTTGGTGTGGGTACCTCAGCAGATTTCCAGTCTCTGAGGGTAATCTGTTTTTGTGTGAGACCTGATTTCTCCCCAGATGCCACCTAAGGTTTTGGTAAAATGGGCAGGCAGTTCCTCATGTCTGTCCAGTAGGGCTGATCCTAAGGGTTCAGACAGAGCAGTTCCGGACTAGGAAAGGGATGTCCCAGTTACCCACTGGGCTGTACAATAAACAAGGTCCTCTGCTTTGTTCTGGATGGCCAGGCATGCAGGACTGCACTTTTAGATTGGTTGTTTTCTCTTATGTGCCAAAGAAAGGATGATGTAGAAACCCGGGGTTTGGCTTGGGATCCAGGAGCTTGTTAGTGATTAAAGAGGGGATCTTGGCCCACAGAGTTTCTTATTGTGTGCAGATCTGCAAGCTGCCAACTCTCTCTGAGCTTCGGAGATCTTCAAAGATGTTTAGAGTCCCTAGTGAGCACCCTAGGTTGCTGGAGTCAGTGAGATCTACCCCTGTCTAGGATCTGCCAACCTGAAGGCCTCATAGAATAGCCTCCCATGCCTCCATGCCCCTAGAATGGAGTGGACACATCAACACATCATCTCCCCTGATCTTTCTTCTTTTTTTTTTTTTTTTTTTTTTTTGGTTTTTTTGAGACAGGGTTTCTCAGTGTAATAGCCCTGGCTGGCCTCGAACTTGAAAACAGATATCCGCCTGCCTCTGCCTCCCAAGTACTGGGATTAAAGGCATGCGCTACTACGCCCGGCTTTCCCCTGATCTTTCTACCAGACTAGCTTGCACGGTAAAGTTTTTGGTCTAGATCCATTCTCCAAAATGCCAAAACACCATGCTGGGCCCAGTATTCTCTTCTTTTTTTTTCTGTTGTTTTTATTTCCTTTTTCCTTTTCATGTTTTTCTTTTTGAGACAGGATCTCATGTGGTCCAGGCTGTCCTCAAGCTTGCTAAGAACCTAAAGATGGCCTTGACCTCCTGATTCTCTTGTCGTCGTTGCATTTCAGGACTGAGATTACCAGTGTGCACCAGCCACCATCCTCGTTTGCACGTCATGTCGTGCATCTTTTTTTGGGGGGGGTTGTTTTGTTTTGTTTTCAAGACAGGGTTTCTCTGTGTAGCCCTGGCTGTCCTGGACTCACTTTGTAGACCAGGCTGGCCTCGAACTCACAGAGATCCACCTGCCTCTGCCTCCCAAGTGCTGGGATTAAAGGCGTGCGCCGCCGCCGCCGCCGCCGCCACCACCACCACCACCACCACCATGACCTGGCCAGTGTTGTGCATCTTTTCTTTCCTTTTCACTTTGTCTTGTTTAGGGGAGGTACTAAGGTTAGAACTTGGGGAAAGGATTCTACACTTGTCCATATCAGCTGCTATCTTTCAACCGGAGGAATGTGGCCAGAAGTGTGAGTTTCCCAATCACACTGAGTCCACTCAGATCCTGGGCTGCGTGGCCGCCTGTAAATGACTCTGTGTCACAGGGCCCCAGTGGAGACCACGCTGCAGCCAACCTCGTGGGGCTGCTGTGGGGAGTAAGATGGAAGCTGTATATTTTAGAACTCATAAATATTAGCTGTAACTGTTTTGGTCATCCTCATTGCTATATTGATCCTCTTTGGCCACTTATGGTGCCTCCCCAGCCTCTGTGGCACGTGAGTTTAGAACAAGCCTGGGGTTGAGGATGTAATGCCCTCACCTTCTCACTGCTGGCTGTCCCAGTTCCTGCCACACAGCAGATGTGTCCAGCGAGGACTGACTTTGATGGACTGGGAGTCTTCCAAGTGCAGCAGAGCAGGGTGCTTGGCTAAGGGCTTGTTCTGCTCTCCATCCCACTGGACTGGGCCCTAGTTTGTGCCACACAGAGTGGGAAACACTAAGGGAGAGACTGTAGCTCTTTTGCTTTAGTTCACACACAGTGTTCTTACTGAGTGGCTGGTGACCTCTGTTCTTCTCTGAGGCTGTAAATTCAGGTGCCTGGCCTTCCTTGCCCCTCCTTGAAGCTTCCTGGGTCTCCCCACTCTCCGTGTTCCTGTGCATGCATTGTTCTGTGGAGGCTAACAGTCAAGGCATCTTCAGCTGCAGTGCTAAGTAAGGTTCTACTCAGATAGGGAGATAGGCCGGACACGTAGAGAAGGGCCAAGGTAGGGCAGAGGGGCTCCGAATGGCTGTAGCTTTTTCTTGGCCCAGCCGCCTTTGTGAGGGGCCTTTGGACTTAGGCCACCTCCCCTCCCCACGTGATCATAAGCTCTTGAGCCACTTCCTTTGTCATCCTGCTGACTGGCTACCACCAAATGGCACGGCTGTTACCCGGCAAGCGGCCTGATATTCTGTCTGAGACCTGGTCACTATGTCATGTAGGGGACACCTTGGGTGTGACTAGTTCTTCCTGCGCTATGACTGCCCGGGCTATCGAACATCCAAGGGGAGGGTGACGGCACTTTGCAGTAAGTAGGACATTTTGGGTCACGAGTTATTGATGTCAAATGTGTGATCAGGAAGGCTGGCATTACTGAGAGTCATCCCTCAGTAAAGCCAGAAGGTCACATTAGTCTCCCTAGGGAAGGACACTGTCAGGGCACTGGCCGTTTCTCTCTGTAGGTAGGTGCACCACAGATGATACCCACTCTGGTCCTTGGTGCCTGAGTAGACACAGTCCATGAGGCCTGGGGAATGACTTGGGGGTGATGACCTTCTGGGCCTCCACACAGTTCCGTAGAGAGCCATGTTGTGTGTGGAAAGGAGAGGCAGGGCTGTTAAGCCTTGGTAGGTGGGCTTGTGTGGTCCTCAGTGCTGTTCTCAGCTTCTGGAGGCCAGAGTTGTAAGAGAGCTGGGAGAAGTGAGGCATAGGCTGGCCTGCTCTTTCTTTCTTTCTTTCTTTCTTTCTTTCTTTCTTTCTTCTTTTTTTTTTTCCAAGTTCTCTGCTGTGGAGTGTGTGTGTGTGTGTGTGTGTGTGTGTGTGTGTGTGTTTTGCAGACACAGCTGGCTTGGTCACTTTTGGCAGCAGACTACAGGATGTTGGATCACACCCTGATTGTGTCACCCTTGGAAGGAGAGCGTGAATAAATAGGCAGCCTCCTCAGCAAGCACGCCTTGAATTTTGGAGATTTTCAGTCTCACCTAAAAATAAACTCCAGACTGTTCTGTCCCGCATTTGATCCTCAGGCTGCCACAGGCAGGAAGGAAGGCTGAATAATGAGGTGCTGTAAGGTGGGCAGGCGACACCTCCACTGTGGCAGCGGCTGAAGATGGTGTTCATGAACTGAAAGATGACTAGTGGCACGGTGGGGGCAAGGGTGGGAAGCATAGGAATGTGGCTCCCAGTCTGTGGTGACCTTCCTGAAGTGGGGGGAAGAGGTGGAGAACCAGGATGCATAAAATGTTAAGGATCAGTGGCAGGAAACAGGACTACTGCTTGGGATGGCCTGCTGTGCTGTGTAGGGGCCAGCTAGGGACAGGTGTCAGCAAGAAGGCAGAGAGCCCTGGGAACCCAGGAGTTCAGGGAAGCTGCTAGGCTTAAAAGGGAGTCTTTGGGGCTGAGAGATGGCTCAGTGAGTAGAGGCACTTGCTGTCAAGGCTGCCGACCTAAATCCAATCCCTGGAATCCACATAGTGGTGGAAGAAGAGAACCACAAGCTGTTCTTTTTACCCCTACAGGAGCTTTTGTAGTGTATGTGAGCCTCACCCCTACCTCACTAAACAAACAAGCAAATAAACATCAAAGTGGGACTGAGGTGTGCCCCAGTATGCTCACCTAGCATACACAAAGCCCCAGGTTTGATCCCCAGCCCTACCTAAAACTAAGTATGGGTAGCAGGTGCCTGTGATTCTAGCTCTGGGGAGATGGAGGCAGGAGAATTAGAAGTTCAAAGTCGCCGGGCTTGGTGGCTCACACCTTTAATCCCAGCACTTGGGAGGCAGAGGCAGGCAGATCTCTGTGAGTTCGAGGCCAGCCTGGTCTACAAAGTGAGTCCAGAACAGCCAGAGCTGTTACACAGAGAAACCTTGTCTCGAAAAACCTTAAAAAAAAAAAAAAAAAAGAAGTTCAAAGTCATCCTTGGCCCACCAAGTTCAAAACCAGCTTGGACCTGTCTCAAAACAAAACAACCCCTCACACACACACACACACACACACACACACACACACACACACACACACAAAGGAATTTAGCAAAGGAATTTAGAAGCAACCAGTGGGACTGGAATTGAGCCTGGTGTGAAGGCCTGAATGCCAGGCGCAGGAGTTGGGGGAAGGCCCGGTGTATCTGAGGCTATGTGTGTTGTTTCTGAAGTAGGCACCAAGGAAAGAAAGTTTGTCCTTTGTCAGGTTACGTATGCAGCACTAAGGGGACTGGTCCTGAATGGGTAGATTGGGACATGATGCCAAGGGGGTGGCGGTTGGAAGTAAGGGTCATGGTGAAAAATAGGTTCCACTAAGAATCTTTGGAGAAAACAGGTTTAGGGCAAACCTGGCTTGTTTGAAATGGATTGAAGGGTCACAAGATCTAGGATGCTTATAGACATACTTAGGCATGATTGGTACAGGTGTAAGTATCCTAAGGCAGGTTGGGTTTTTGGACCCGAGGCCAGACTGGCTAGAGGTATAGGCCAAAGACAACAGGGTGTGGCTGCAAAGAGCTCATGACCAGGTACTGAGGAGGCTCTTGGGTAGCAGAAGCCAAAGGGCCTCCTGTCTACCTCTGACTCCTTTGCCCACTGTGTTGTGTCAACGTTTACAAAAGGGTTGCCAGGGGGACTGGAGAGATGGCTCATCATTGGTAAAGAGCACTGACTTCTTCCAAAGGACCGGAGTTCGAATCCCAGCACCCACATGGCAGTTCACAGCTGTTTGTAATTGCTGGGCGTGGTGGCACACGCCTTTAATCCCAGCACTCAGGAGGCAGAGGCAGGCGAATCTTGGTGAGTTCAAAGCCAGCCTGGTCTACAAAGTGAGTCTAGGACAGCCAGGGATACACAGAGAAACCCTGTCTCAAACAAAACAAAACAAAACAAACAAACAAAAAAAGGGTTGCCACGACACTGCTGGGAGCTCCACTCTAGAGCTGTGACATCTACTACCACTCCCACGGAAGTCATAGAAATTGTCCACACAAAGTTGAGTCCAGCTTTGACTCTCTCTTCGGGCCTTGTTGGTTTCTCTCAGTAGCGCTACAGATCAAATCCAGCGGTCCCTGCGTTCTCAAGGCCTGCTGATCCCCACATCTCTGTTGATGTCAGGCCTCCACATTCTCTCCTAGAATGTTCTTCTAAACATTCATGGCTCGAGTAGGGCTGGAGACTCCAGAGCCTGAGGTCTCCAGAGACCACCGCTGAGGAGGAAGCAGATGCCTTCCCAGAGCCCTAGTCCTGGATCCATCCTCAGGAGTCTTGGCTCTGCTAGCCAGGTCCCCGCAGAGACTCTGTGTTGGTTACTTGAGCAATAGAAAGTGGTTGTTGAGGATCACTAGGCCAGCCGGACAGGGAGGGCCCTCTGATGGACTCAAGTTGCGGGGGGAGGGGCTGGGAAAGAAAGGCCTATGAGGGAGTGGCAGAATTCCCACCTTCCTCAGAACTGGCTGTGGTAATAGACACTTTCCAACCTGGGCCTCTTGGGCTTTTTAAGATCCAGGGAGGGCTGGGGAATCTAGCTTAACTTCGAGAGCGATTGTCTAACATGCATAAAGCCCTGGGGTCACCAGTGCCACATCGCCCAGGCATGGGGTGCACGCCTGTAATATCAGCATGCAGGCAGTGGAAGAAGAAATTGGAAGCTGAGTGTCATTCTTGGCCATGTAGTAAATTCACGGCTGTCTTGGACTACATGAGTTCCTGTTACTGAAAAGATCAGGGAGCTGGGTGTGGTTGCACATGCTCATCTTGAACACTTTGGAAACCGAGGCAATGGGGTAGCAGGTTCAAGGCCAGTCTGTCTCAAAAGTGTGGAGGGACTCAGGGGCCCCTCTGTGGGAGTGTGGCATGGAGTCAGAACCCTGGTGCCTTCAGGGTGTGCCCTGGGCTGTGCTGAGAACATAGGCACCAGGGTCAGGACTGGTCTGAGGCACACACACCTTTTCCCAGAGTGTTCACTGTCTTGATGTGCTTTCCTTGGCAGAACGCAGAGCCTGAGCCCCGGAGCCTGTCCTTGGGCGGCCATGTGGGATTCGACAGCCTCCCTGACCAGCTGGTCAGCAAGTCGGTCACTCAGGGCTTCAGCTTCAACATTCTCTGTGTGGGTGAGTGGCCTGGCCAGTGGCAGAAGATGGATAAAACTTCTCAGAGACGGAGCTCTGCTGTGCTGGCCACCTATCAAGCTGGGGCTGAGGGCTTCCTAAGCAGAGGGAGATCTTGGGTTCAGGCTTTGGTCCTACCTCTGCCAGCGTCGAGAACAGGATTAGAGCCAGGATCTGACTCAGTTGCCACAAAGAGAAAACAGAAGTGGGCCCATGAACGTGCTGACTAAACAATAAAGATGGGTGTTTATCATAGAGATTCACAGTGACTAGTTCATTCATTTATTTAAAAGAAAATTCAGGGCTGGAGAGATGGCTCAGTAGTTTAGAGGACTGACTGCCCCTCAAGAGGACCCAGGTTCAGTTCAGCTCACACCTGTCTGTAACTCCAATTCCAGGGAATCGATCGTCCCAGGCATGCATGTGGTACACATATCTGTGCATTCAAGCAAAAATACCCATACACATAAAGTAAAATAAATAAATCTTTCTTAAAATAAATCTTAATAAAAAATAAAACAAATTTAAAAATTTTTCACAGGACTGGAGAGATGACCCCAGTGGTTAAGAGCACTTGTTGCTCTTCAGAGGACTGGACCTCTGTTCCCAGCACCAAAGTCAGGTGGCCACAACTACCTATAGCTTAAGTTCCAAGGAACCTAACACACTTTTTCTGGCTTCTATAGGTACATGCACATACACACAGGTATGCGCACACATAAATACAAATAAATAAATCTTAAAGAAATTCTCTCCTTACTGTGTGACAAGGATACAGTGTGAACCAGGCCCTGACCTGTCTCCAGATCACAGGATAGATCTCTGGTATACTTTGGAACAGACACAGCCTGAGGGAAGTGGGTGTGGGCTCCATGTGTCCAAGGCAGGGAGATTCTGCAAGGCCCTCTGCAGGAGACCGTCTTGGCCTAAGAGGGATGACACCCAGAACAAGTGGTATGTTTTGTGAGTAGGTCCCTTTGAAGCCGGTATACAGTGGTATCTCATAGCCTGGTTCTGCCTTTCCCCACTCTCTGGGAAAATGTCACATGGCCCCATATAGCCATGTCTTACATCAAAGGCTTCTGAAAATTCTCTTTTTCTTTCCTTTTCCATTCCTACCTTCTCCCCCTCCTTTTTTTTTTTTAAACAAATTTATTCATATGACAGTGGAAGCTGAAGAGTAATTTCTCTCCTCCCACAATGTGTGTCCGAGGGATCAAACTTGCGCTGCCAGGTTGGCAGCAAGTGTCTTTACCCTCTGAGCCATCTCACAGACCTGTTGTTTTAGTTTTTTTTTTTTTTTTTGCTTGTTTGTTTGTTTTCTGGGGATGGGTGCTGGGATGGAACCCCAGGGTCTTATATATGCCAGGGAAGTACTCTAGAATTGAGCAACAGCCCATGCCCCCACATTTCAGAGGCCACCAAGAACGGGACAATGAGGAATGGGGTAGGAAGCTTCTCTCTCATTCTAGAGCTAAGGGTCTTTGAGCCCCACATCCCCTAACTGCCATCCTTGGTTCTAGCCTTTGATGTTCACTTCTGTCACTGCTGTTCCCACTCACCAGGGGAGACTGGGATTGGCAAGTCCACGCTAATGAATACACTCTTCAACACGACCTTTGAGACTGAGGAAGCTAGTCACCATGAAGAGTGTGTACGCCTGCGGCCTCAGACCTATGACCTCCAAGAGAGTAATGTTCATCTCAAACTGACCATCGTGGATGCTGTGGGCTTTGGGGATCAGATCAATAAGGATGACAGGCAAGAGGCGGGAAGGGCGGCCCCACCTAGACTCCACACTGGTTGACCCCTGTCCTAAAATTTCCTAAGCACTTCCTGCTTCAAATTGCCCCATACAAATGCCCTAAGGTGACCTCTGAAGGCTTCTGGGGAAGGGCAGAGGTCTTGGACCATTAGCAGACCAGTTCTTTCTTCCTCTGGGAGGCTATAGGAGAAGGGGTCAGCCTGTGCCAGATAGAGCAGAGCCATTCCCTGAGAGGAGAGTGGGGTAGCCTGGCTTGGGCTCTGGGCTGCCCTTGCTGCAGCCAGTGTCTGCCCCCAGGTGATGAGGTTGTCTGTAGTTACAGGCCCATAGTTGACTACATCGATGCGCAGTTTGAAAACTATCTACAAGAGGAGTTGAAGATCCGCCGTTCTCTCTTTGACTACCATGACACAAGGATCCATGTTTGCCTCTACTTTATCACACCCACCGGGCACTCCCTGAAATCCCTGGATCTGGTGACCATGAAGAAACTAGATAGCAAGGTACATGCCCCTCCTTGTTATCTGACCTCTGCCATGATAATATCCAACTGTAATGCTGTTAGCATGGGCCTGTCTCCGGATGTGACCTTATGCTCTCGGAGCGCAGACAGATGCTGTTTTTAGGCTCCCCTCCTGGTCCTCTACTGACTAGCACCTGAAGGAGGCACTTCAGCCCTTGTTACTGACTTTTGTGTACTTAAGAGATATTCATTGTCTCCTCTGGAAGGATGTGTGGTGACTGCATTTGGCTATCCTTTGGTCACCTTGATCCTCTCGGAATCTTGGATTTCTGTGTCCCTGAACTTTTCAGAGCCCTGTTCCCGTCTGGTCCCATGCCCCTTCCTTCTCATTTGGAGCCTTGCTTTTTGTTCCTTGTAAAGTGACTACCTCCTTCTGCTGACCCTCTTCCCAGAGTGTTCCCCTTCCATCTCAGCCTCTTAGTCTCCAATTCCTGCCTTCACTTCTTTCCCCCTGACATGACTTCTTCGTGGCCCTCTTCTGAGCTCACTAGGAGAGGAGAACGACAACTCAGAATTGGATTCTGAATGAGGGTAGAAGGCAGTTTCGTGGGCTGTCAGGAAGTGCTGGGGTCCTGGAGGACTCATGCCCCTCCTATTTATCTCTCAGCCTCTGACTGCCTTTCCATCTCAGGAGTCAATTGTCACCATGAAAAATGTGGTGACCCTGGCCTGGGAGAGCTCAAGGCCCTTCCCATAGCTGCTTAGTGGGTGGCTTGTCACCACTACTGTTTCTGTCAGGCCCCAGGCTGCTTAATATCTTCAGAGTGTTCTGGGTCCAAGTTAAGTATTCTCAGGGGTGACCAAACCGGGGCTGGATAGTTATGTTGGGGAGCCGGGACCTTGGGAAGCATTACAGCCAGTTGTTCCAGTTCCAGCCATCACAGTGGCCACAAGGTGGCTGGGTTTGGAGTGGGACTGCTCGTGGGAGCAGCTGTCTTCCTGGAAGCAGCACTTCCTCCTAGTGCTTGTCCTCAGTCACTGACCGTTACTTAAAATAGCCTCCCCTGACCCTCACAGGTGAACATCATCCCCATCATTGGCAAGGCTGACACCATCTCCAAGAGCGAGCTCCACAAGTTCAAGATCAAGATCATGGGTGAGCTGGTCAGCAATGGCGTCCAGATCTACCAGTTTCCCACTGACGATGAAGCTGTTGCTGAGATTAACGCAGTCATGAACGTGAGTGTGGGGCAGGGCCAGGGCTCCAGAGCCAGAGGGCCTGGGGGCACCAATCTTAAACGCAGCCCCTGGGGACCCCACTTGCCAGAGTGTTGTCCTTAGCATCTCCAACACAGAGAGGTGGGTGTCACGTGCCTCCCAGGCCTGAATTCTTTGGGCACGGGATTAGAGGACTTGGATATTAGCTTTCCACTAAGGGTCCCCTAAATCTGAGTGTCACAAGTTCTAGACTTGGGTGGGAATGTGATGCCTGAAGGAGTGAGTAGATGCATGGCCAGGGGCTGGTCAGAGAGTTGGCCCTGAGAAGAGCACCCCACATACAGGAACACCCAGGCTGGAGTCAGTCTAGAACAGTTCTCTGAGTGAGTTGGGAAGTGAGCCTCTGACCCCAGAGCCTTGTACAAGGCTCGTAGCCCCTCCCTAGAGTGCAAGGGTGGTGAGAGAGTCTGTCCCCTGGTTCCAGCACAGTGCTCACATATACAAATGGGCCCCTTTTCAGGCACACCTGCCTTTTGCCGTGGTGGGCAGCACAGAGGAGGTGAAGGTGGGCAACAAGCTGGTCCGAGCACGGCAGTACCCGTGGGGAGTAGTGCAGGGTGAGTGTGGGCAAGTGCATTCCCAACTGGGGCTTTGACTTGCTCTCTGCTGTCCTGCCAGCTGAGGGCCCTGACCACTGTCCTGCTGTCCCTCTGTCCATCTGCATGACCACCTCACTGTTTCCTGCGGCTCCTGGCCACTCTCCTACTATTCCTCTGCCCGTCTCTATGTCCCCATGCCTACTTCATGCTGCAGAGCCACGAGGCACCCAACCATTGTCCTGCCGTACCCCCAACTGTCTGCACGTTTGCTTTGCTCTGCGGAACCACTAAGGCCCCCTTGCCTTACCATCTGTGCCCATCTGCACACCTGCCTCATGATGCTTACTGCTGCCCTGTTGCTCCCCCTCCTGTCCACATGCCTGTCTCATGCCTCTCACACCCCTGCCTCTAGTGGAGAATGAGAATCACTGTGACTTCGTAAAGCTGCGGGAGATGTTGATCCGGGTGAACATGGAGGACCTGCGCGAGCAGACCCACAGTCGGCACTACGAGCTCTACCGACGCTGCAAGTTGGAGGAGATGGGCTTCCAGGACAGTGATGGGGACAGCCAGCCCTTCAGGTGATAACCTGCGCTGGGCTGCCTCAGCCACTCTTGTCATGCCAGCCCTTGCTCTCTCAGGCCTTTGAGCCGGAAGGCAGAGGCTAGTGGGAGCCCTGCATTTCTTGCTGCCAGCATCTACCTGACTCCATTGCTCTGACTGCCTCAGTTCTACCTTTGGTCTCTCCCCTGTGTCTCCACAGCCTCCAAGAGACATACGAGGCAAAGAGGAAGGAATTCCTGAGCGAGCTACAGAGGAAGGAAGAAGAGATGAGACAGATGTTTGTGAACAAAGTGAAGGAGACAGAGCTGGAGTTGAAGGAGAAGGAACGAGAGGTGTGCGCCAGTCTTGGGCGCTGTGGAGGGGATGCGGAGGGCAGGCTGACTGCTGTGGAGGTGGGGGCTTACCCTGCCCTACCCAGGTGCCTTCCTTTTCCCCCAGCTCCATGAGAAATTTGAGCACCTGAAGCGAATCCACCAGGAGGAGAAGCGCAAGGTAGAGGAGAAGCGCAGGGAGCTGGAAGAGGAGACCAACGCCTTCAACTGCAGGAAGGCGGCCATGGAGGCCCTGCAGTCTCAGGCCTTGCACGCCACTTCACAGCAGCCTCTGAGGAAAGACAAGGACAAGAAGAAGTAAGTCGCATCTCCCTCCTTCGGCTGGCTCCTTACCCCTTGGGCTCAGTCATTCCTGCTCTCCACTTGTCCGCCCCTCTCACTCACTGCTCACCCTCGCTCAGCCTCACGCTCACTGAAGTTTGCCCTCACCTCCTCACTTGCCCCCCAGCTGCTTCTTGCACCTCCATCTTGCTCTTGCACTATTGCCCTTGATGTCTCACCCTCTGGATCTCTCTCTTTCTCTCTCTTGCAGCTGTTTACTCCCCGTCCAGCCCCGTGCCCTATACTCACCCTCTCCCCTTTGCTCTCTCCTCTCCTCCCTCATTCTCCCACAGCGTCCTCAGCATCTGGGACCTCTTCACTGCTGTAGTGGAGAAGGAGGCTGAGTCACATGGGCAGTGAGTGGCAGGGAGCAGCCAAGAAGGTGTAGGTAGCTACAGGAGACTGGGACAGGTCAGTCAGGCCGTGAGAGGGACGAATGTGGGACTGTCCTTATTTCCTGCCAGATTCCAAAAGACTCCGAGCTTCTGCTGGAGCAGCTGTGGCACATGCTACCTAGGCCTCTGAGGTTGGGGTAGGATGGTGACCATAACAACAGGGGCTCATAACAGGAGGTGACTCATAACAGCGGGCCAGTCAGCACTGCCCCAGTCCCTGTCATCTCTGACAGCTACTTTGGAAAGCTGGAAGGACTGACACCATGGAGGCCCCTGGCAGGGCTTCAGGGCTGTGCCAGGGAGCAGGACTGCTCCTCTTACAGGGGTTAGAGCAGTTCTTGTAGAGTAGAGAGTGCCAAGTGGCAAGGAGGCTCTTCCCAGGTGTGCCAACTTACCAGACAAAGGACCCGTAGTCACCTTTCCTTAGCATTTCTTTGCTTACCCTGACTCGCCCCTGCTGCCTCCTTCTGTTCTTTGCCTGTTTAAAAAAAACTATTTATTTTGTTCATTTTTGTGGTTCTGGGGATTGAACCCAGGGCCTCACACATGCTAGATAAGCTCTCTGCCGCTGATCGACATGCCCAGCCATGTTCTCACTCTGCACAGCCCTTTCCTGTCCTTATCTGGAGTCTGACACCTGTCTCCAGTGACACTTCATTTGGAGTCTCAGGCCACATCGTACCATGGTGTTCCCATCCGCCTCAGTTTTCCCGCCCCTTGGCCTGTATTTGGTCTCACTGTTTTCTTGCCAACCCATAAAATAAACAAGCAGGTCCATCCATCCTCACCCTCCTTCCTGGGCTCCTGTTTTCCCTTGTGTCATGTAAGTACACGTGCACCCAGGCCTTCCATTCTTGGGGGCAGTGCACTCTAGTGGTCAGGGCTGCACAGTGGGTTGTTAGCTGTAGCCCTGGAACACATCTTCATGCATGAACTCTCCCATGTCCTGCCTCACTCCTAGGTGGAATCCTGATCCATATGACCATGTATGTATATTCACACGCACACGCACTCTTACTCTCCTGCCTCACTCTTAGAATGCTTCTCCCTGGGGTAGACAAGCATTCAGGACTAGATGCACATGGTGATGGTGGTTCCCAAGGTTTGCTCTCTGCTTTGGGACAGGTGTTCCTCCCTTTTGTAGTCTTCCTCTTCATGATGCCTGGCAGCCCACCCCAGCTGCCTGTTCCCAGGGAGGACCGCAAGCTAAGCTCTCCTCAGCCAGGAGAATTTTTCAGTTGCTTTCAGCCCTGCTCCCATGCCCAGCCCTTGGTTTGGTGAGTGTGGAGGTTGAGGTGCAACCAGTGTGGGCTTTAAGCTGCGAGTTCAGAAATGCGCCTCCCTCTTGGGAAAACAAGGGACAGAGTCTGTATACTCAGTATGACTTTGCCCTGCTCTCTGCCAGCTTGGCCCAGGCTGCCTTGTGAAAGTACAGATTGGTAGTCAGGGTCCCCAAATAAGAAACTGGGAGAACTCCAAGCCAGCTAGGTGTGGGAACATGCCTGGGTTCCCAGCACTGGGGAGAATGCAGGACTGTTGCTCCTAACATTTGAGGCTAACCTGGGCTGCGTGACAGGTTGCAAGACTAGCCTAGGCTACATAACAAGGACCCTGTCTCAAAAAAAGAAAAAAGAGAGAGACTGCAGAGCAGTTGGGAGTGGAGCCCCGACTAGGAAGGATGGACACAGTTCTCAATGGAGGCTTGTCCTAGCTGTCTGGTCTCCTGGGATATTGTTTTCTAGATCCGAGTCTGGAAGACCAGCCCTTTCTGTTGCCTGCATATACTAGAAACTTCAGTCAAATTGTCCCTGGGAGAGGACTCTGTACCCATGGAGCTAGAATTGGGGTTCAGGGGTCCAGGACTCACCTCCCTCTTACACTGGTCCTGTGGGATAGGGTGGGCCAGGCATGCATTTGGGGAGTGGATGTTTTTCATGGCCATCTAGTTAAATGGCTTTGGTTGGTTTGTACTCGTTCTTTAAATTTTAATCAATTTTTGCGAAATTACTTCCCAATCAGATTTTGACCCTCAGCCCGGACGCCACAAACTGAAGCAAGTTCCCTCCTTTGCTCATCACAAATGCCAAACTGACTGTCCTTTCCCAGTGTCCACCTTGCTGTCTTTTGCTTCTGTTTGATTTGGTATGCATATCTTTTAATGTGTCTGTTTTTGTTTTTGTTTGTTTTATTTTTATTTTTCAGTTAAAGCACGCACAGATTTACATGTCAAGAGCGGACTTTAGACTTTCATGTGTTAAGTTGCTTGAGTTACACCTTGTGACCCTTCTCCCATAACATGGTGTGAGGATGGACTGGGAGCCGGTACAGACTCCAGTGTTTACAGCCTTGCCTTGTCCTTACCTGCTGGCCCCAGGCTGCCTGGACCTGGCCAGCTGCCCCTCTCTATGCAAATGTGTCAAAGCCATGAATGCTGGAATCTAAAACTGACAAGGTTTATTTTTTTCCAGAGCCGGTGGCTGGTCTTCCATTTACAGTGTCACTATTCCTTGATGGAGCAGTTATGTGCCACTCTAGGGATGGCCCCAGCCAGTGATGCTAGGCCTAACTGTTCGTCGTCAAGCCAGCGGCGACTCTTGTGGTGCCCTAGGCGTGGCCTGTAGTCTGGTATATACATGCTGCAGAATTCGCCTGGCTCCTCTTTATTTTAATTTTTCTAACCTAGAACTTAATTTCAATAACTTTTTCTACAGTTCTAAGTTTTTATTTTGGCACCAGTATAAAGACAAATAATACCTATCTCGTTATTTTCATAAGTAACACAGATTCCCTCATTTTTTAATTTTTAACACTAAAAAGATCTCTAAACCTTCTTACATAGAAAACACTCCCTATAATATATAGGGAGAGGTGGGAAATAAAGTTCCTGTTCTGGCAGTGTTTGGGACTTCTTTATGGTCGGAAGTGGACCCCAATGAGACCACTCCTGGCGTTTTTACTGTGAATGTAAATGGAAAACAGCCCAAAGCCCTTGTCTCTGCCCTAGAGGTGCTACCTGTGACAGGGACCAAGTGCATGTGTGTTAAGTGTTTGACTCCAAAACAGCTGCCTGCTCCCAACCAGTGTGCTCAGCGGGGAGAAGGCTGTCACGTCAAGGTCATTGTTACTTCTTTCCTGGCTGAGTCACAGGGCAAGGAAATAAAGGTGTCTGAAGTATTAGGACAATTTGAGGAGGAAGAAGAGAGAGAGAGAGAAAAAAGAAAAACAGAAGCCTAGAGGCTGAGAGCTTCCGTCTAGCTATACTTTCCAGATGGACACTTTTAAGAAAGTGGCTGCCCTGTGTGTTGGTACAGGCCTGGAATGCCAGCGCTCAGGAGGTAGAAAGCCAGAGGCCTGCCTCAATTACATAGTGAGGTAGAGGCCAGCTTGGGCTACATGAGGCCCTGTCTCAAAAATAAAATAAAAACAAGGAAAGTACTAACAACCTCCATTTTGCTCTGCTCTTAGTGGTTTGCAAGCCTCAGGGTTGAAAACAGAAGTGAAAACTAAAGTTCTTAGTGTTGGCACAGCACCAGGCTGGTCTCTGGGCCCCTGAGAAAAATACACTTCATTCTGAGGAGCTGATCACCCCCTGGGCCCCTCACTGAGGACCCAAGGGGACCACACTGGGTCATGCTACATTCAGTTTTTTACCCCTATCTCCCTCCTCACCACCATTTCCCCCTTTCTGTGAGGCCTGCTTCACTTCTTCCAGGACCAGTCTGTCTTCTTCCTGTCCTTGTGATATGATGGTTCATTCAGAGAGAGCTGGAGGGGAGGGTTGTTGTGAGTTCACTGATGCACAACTCCCCAGAGGCCACCTGGACCTGTGAGAGGCTCCCTACAGAGTAGACTAGGATTTGTTGATGCTGAGGAAAAGTCCTCCATGGCCAGCGTGGATCCTGGCTGTAAGGCTGGACACTTTGTTTTAAGAATGTAAAATTAGGTTCAGGGCCTTGGAAGCTTCATGAGTGATCCACCTCTGGTCAAGGCGGAACCAATGCTGGACATTGGTGTCTGAGGCAGAGGTGAACCGCAGGCCAGTGGCTCCTCTTAGGGAAATTGTATATCTGACAGAAGGTGTGTTCACTTAGGTCAGAGCCAGATCTTCAGAGCAGCCTCTCCTAGCCAATATATTCCAGAGATCGGGATGGCCCAGTAGGCCCACTGATTGTATAAAAGACAGGACATGTCTCATTGTCAAGCCAGCAAATTCCACCACTGTCCCCCTTCAGCTCAACAAACATGGGCATGCTGGAAGGCTGTTATGGTCAGTGCCCATAACTTGGCAGCATCCCTGGGGAGGGATTTGCATTTTCTAGGGTCTAATTTGCTCACCGTGGATCCCATCAACTGTAACAAACTCTTCTCCTGTGTGGAATTTTGTTATCGTTAGCTGAGGTTAAATTAATCCTTGGTGTGCAAGAAAGATGGGATGCTTGCCCCTTGGGGGATATGACTCCCATAGACAGCTGTGATTTATTCCTGTTTTTTCCTTGTCATTTGTTGACTTCACAGGGACTGCCATAGGATCATGTTGACATTTACTGTTAAGTCTTCCTTTAGTCATTTTGTTTTGTGATAGAATCACCTTGTAAGTTATGGTCCAAACCTGGACTTCTGAGAGAGCAAAGATGCTGTTAATAATCATGTCAGATCCTTAGGCACTCAGGAGGCTGAGGCAGGAGAATCAAAAATTTAAGGCCAGCTGGGCGTGGTGGCGCACGACTTTAATCCCAGCACGCGGGAGGCAGAGGCAGGGGAATCTCTGGGAGTTCAAGGCCAGCCTGGTCTACAGAGTGAGTTTAGGACAGCCATGGATACACAGCGAAACCCTGTCTCTGAAAAAAAAAAAAATGTTTAAGGCCAAAGTGGGCCTTTTTCAAGGCCGTGTCCAAAAAAAAAAAAAAAAAAGTGCTATGTGTGTGACTCATTGCTAGAGGACATGTCTAGCATGACTGGGGACCAGGTTCTCTCTCCAGCACTAAAAAAAGAATACCAAGTCAACAGCCATCAAACAGATGTATCCCAGGCCAACCAGGATGAGTGCTCTCCCTTATGCTGGGTGACCTGAATCCTGGCACCTTTTGATTATGCAGACTGACCCCATATATGTTTCTTGTGTGTTTGTGTGGACTCCCCTTGTTTGGGGCTCATACTGGGTAAGAGGCCCAGGAAAGCCAGCTTGCTTGTCTATTATGTTACCATTCTAAAACCACTTCAGTTGTTAATCCATTTACTCCTCCACCCGTTGACTTGTTTCTGTTCCTTTCCATCCACTTTGTACTCATTTGTTTTCATTAAATTTTGCATTTATTTTGAGTTTTTTATGGTGTCATTTTTGGGCAGTAGCTTTTCTGATTCGTTTCTTGAGCCTACTAATATCCTGTAGCTGTGGCAATAGGCAGCCTGCTTCTGCTGTGGCCCTTGTGGAGGCAGATCTCCTGAAAGGATCCCACTTCCTAGTGATTCCTGCTGTAGGCAGCTGTGAATGTTTTTGGGATGAAGGAATCACAGGAAAGAGACACTGCAGTCTGTGGCTCTTGAAGAGTTATAAGGTCCAAGACTGGGAGAGCCATATCCTGCCCTCAAGAAGTTTACAACTTTATTCAGGGAATTCGGTTTGGTACAGCCCTCTAATGTGTTCCTAGCTCTTGTAATGACGTGCTCTAACATCTATAATCCTCACCATCCTATGATTAGATACTATTATTGCCCCCAATTTGTAGGGGAAGTCCCAAAGAGGTTTCATAATTACCTAAGGCAACATAGCAAGCAATTGGAAGAGCTGGAATTTGAATGTTGGTTATTTGTATCCTTAATTCCTGATCCTAAAGCCTGACATCCCAGCAGGATCGCAGAAGAGTGTAAATGTGGTCATTGTTAGAGTAGAGTGTGATGGCCCAGGCCGTGGGCCTGAGGTGGTTTCGTGGTAGGAAGCCCTGGGAGATGGAAATGTTTGGCCGAGGAACGGTAGGCTGGTGGTTGAAAAGAACAAGCTACCTCTGGGCTTTCTCCCATTTCCATTCCCTGTCCTTTACTAGCCCCTGGTCTTTCCAGGAGGAGACGAAGGAAGGTGGATTGTGTTTATTATATTAACCAGCCATAGGGATTCCCATTTGTTATGTCAAGGTGAGATGAGTTTCTAGTCAAGAACTAAAAGAGGTAAAGAAAACAGACCACCTCAGGCCCCTGATGCAGTCTTGGTCTTTTTACCCAGCACAGTGGTATTTTGGCAGTGGAAGTGTTAGCTGCCCAAGAAGAGTTATTTTATTTGTAGCTGGGTGGTGGTGGCACTCACTTTTAATCCCAGCACTCAGGAGGCAAAGGCTGGTGGATCTCTGAGCTTGAGGCCAGCGTGGTCTATAGAGAGAGTTTCAAGACAGCCAGTGCCATAGGGTACCTACACTGATGTGAGCCCTTGAGATGAGCTCTCATCCTGTCCACACAGTGTCCGTTCCCACATGTCCTATGGGTAGAACAGCAAGAGGCTGGTCAGCATGTCTTGCCTGCCGCTATAGGTTACTGAAGACGTCTGAATACCAGGTTTCTAGCAACTGTCAGCTCCCTACCCTTATCCCCCAGGATCTACGTAAACAATGGTCATTGACAGGATGCAGGGGTTTGGGTTCCAGGTATATATGAGTTTAGTGAGAGATGCATAGAGTTCCATTAATGGAAAGTAGGTCTCTAGGAGCACCAAAAATCATTCAACGGGCCTTTTTACAGAAACCCCTGACAGCCAGGTGTAGTGCCATGTGCCTGAAGCAGGAAAATTTTAGGTTTGAGGTCAGCCTGGCCTGCAATGAGATGTGGGCTAAAAAAAATAAATAAATAAGGGTTGGTGAAATGGCTTATCAGGTAAAGGCACTTGCTGCTAAGCCTGCCAACCTGAGCTTGATCCCTGAGACCCATGTGGTGGAAGGAGAGAACCAACTCCCACAAATTGTCCTTTGACCTCCACACACATACACACACAAATACGTGTGTGTGTGTGTGTGTGTGTGTGTGTGTGTAAAATAGCTCCCATAAGCAAAGGCAAAGAAAAGATAAAAATGGTACCCTGACCTCATAATGTGGCCTATCTGGTCCCAGACCACACAGTGAACATCTGGCAACAGACTATACCCAACCCCCATCCCCACCCCATCTAGCACATTCATAAAGGATCCGTTCACAGTGACAACAGCTTCATAGAACACCCCTAAATTTATAGCCTAGTCATTCAAGCCCCAAACTTGAAGACTAACAACAGCTCCAGCTGGTGTCTTAGCCAGCTGGGCTCCGGAGCATTGAGAATGGCAGAGAGTAGCACAGTTCAGAGAGGCAGCTGGCTGCTTCCCTGCCATCATGCAAGTCTCCTCCCTCTGGCAGCATGGCAGTCAGGGCAGGCTGGGCTCAGCCTACTCAACCACCCCAGCTGGCAGCAGCTTGGGATTTTGCATCCCTTCCATACATGTCACAGAAGCATCCTTAGCATGAAGTCCTCTCGACGAGGGAACTGTGAGGCCTCAGAGTCCACAGGGGGAATTCGCTGCTCCCTGCTCTGACCTTAGGAGAAGACACAAACCACCCCCATCCCAGGACATTCGGATTGGGACTGAAGTGCTGTTCCTGTGTTTGCGACAAGTCTAAGAAGCTGGAAGGACCTGGCCAGGCTTGGCAGGTGGAACAGTAAGAAGTGGTATGTGAGGGAACCAGGCTTGGTGGCGCACCAGTAAGAAGTGGTATGTGAGGGAACCAGGCTTGGTGGCGCACATCTTTAATCCCAGCACTGGCCATGCAGAGGCAGGTGGATCTCTGTGAGTTCTAAGCCAGCACTGACCACACGGTGAGACCTTGTCTCAGAAAACAAACAAACAAAAAGCCTGAGGACCAGACCCATCCTTCAGGCCCAGCAGGGCTCACTATAACTCTCACACCAACTCAGAGGGACAGTACCAGCCCTTGCTGAGGAGGGAAAAACTAAGAGATCACCCTCCCTGGCTTCCTGGCCTCCAGGAGACAGAGGGGAAAGGCAGGGTCACAGCTTCAGGCCACCTCACCTCTGCTGGTCCTGATCTCTCCTAACTTTCTTCTGAGGACAGAGGAGATTTCCCAATGGTTCTTGAGAGCACAGGTTCTCAGCCTGTGGGTCTCTGCCCCTTTGGGGATGACTGACCCTTTCACAAGGTCAAATATCAGATATCCTGCATATCAGATATTTACATTGGACTCATAACAGTAGCAACATTACAGTTATGAATTAGCAACAATTTTTTTGTTTTTCAAGTCAAGGTTTCTCTGTAACAGTACTGGTTGTCCTGGAACTCACTTTGTAGACCAGGCTGGCCTTGAACTCACAGAGACCTGCCTACCTCTGTCTCCCAAGTACTGGGATTAAAGGTGTGTGCCTCCACGCCCTGCTCAAAATTTTTTATGGTTGAGGGTCACCACAACATGAGTAACTGTATTAAAGGGTCACAGCATTAGGAAGATTGAGAACCAATGCTGTAGAGCCTTCTCCCAATCTTGTTATGATACTCATAAAGCCAAAGAACTTATAGGCATCCAAGCATGGTATGTTCCCACAGGTCCTGGAGGCCTTGGGATGGTGGCAGATAGGTGGACTGGCAGGTGAAACAGAGTTGGTGCTGCAGGGGTTTAACCACAGACTTCTCAGGTGTGGTTTCACAAGTGCCTCACAGCCACTGTACTGCTCAGCAGTGATATGTGTCAACACAGAGTGATAACCCTGAAGCACAGTCATCTCAGACGCAGGAATGGGTAGCCAAGTGCTAGCATGATAGCATGAGGCACCGTGAGCATGGTGCAACAACCCTGCTTCACGGCGTTAACTGCCATCCTAGGAAACTCCATCTCCAACCTCAATAACTATCATTAATCTACCACTTCATCCTAATCTATCCTGAGGGCTGCTGACATGGCATCTCACTCTGTGCCTGTCATCACACACTCACGTAGAATGAAAGACTATAATCCTTCATTTATTATTATATCATTCATTATAATCCTCAATATTAAGCTCCCATTCCCTACCCAACATTGCCTGTGTTTGTGTTCTTCACTGCCAAAAACCCTTCCCCGTAAGTTCAAGGTCTGCCACACTGGGGGACACAGAGCATGACCATGCACAGAAAGCATAACTCTTGCCCTAGCCCTTGCCCTCAGTGCATCTTCTGGAGCTCATAAAGGAACAGGAAAGGTCATGGGTGCCCCCTTTCTGCACAGAATGCGTCAGCGGATGGGCCAAGTTGATGTCTACCTGTGCTTTCTTTAGCAGATCAGATATAGGAGCACAGCAATCGGGCATGAGCCTCTCCAACTCTAAGGTGATGATGACCAAAGCCAATGTGGAACCCTTGAACTGCAGCAGCTGGTGGCCCGCCATACAGTGCTGCAGCTGCCTGGTCAGGGATGCGACGTGGAGGGAAGGATTCCTCTGAGGCAGCAATTCCGCCACATGGGGGCCAGCTCAGGACCATCAGGGCGTGGAACTGGAGGCCATGGTTTTTAATGTTAGAACAGAGCTCCCCTACCCCTACCCTAGTTTTCACATATCAATGACCAAAAAAGTGCAGATGGTTTCCAATTCCCATCAGGGAGCATCCCATGTGACGCAACCCTTTTCATTCCCAGACAGTCTGACTTGTGACATGGCCACTCAGAGGCTAGAGCGTATAGATGGCCATGTTTGGATTCTGAGAAATGTGACCCTACTGTTAAAGGGAGTGGGGAAGGTAGCTGTAACCTTGACCTGAGGAGAAACCTGGAACCTTGTCAGCAGCATCAGTTTTCCATAACAAAACTGTCCTTAGTGATTTAACCTTCATGCTTTATAACAGACCAAAATGCCATGACATTTCCTCATTTGCATAATTTTGCCTTACTAACAAACACATCCTGAAGGATGCCCCCTTCTGCTCCCCAACTAAAACCAATACGAACCAATATCCGACATTTTTTTTAAGTGCCAGATCAGTGCGGTCTAATGCCTCAATAAGGATTGTGTGTAGGTGAATAGAGGCAGCAGAGTGAATGTGTGTATAGCAAAGGTGGACAGATATTTATATACAATATTCATAGAATGGAAAGTTAAATATTTTTGCAGTGTGTATTTAAGAGAGAAGTTGACCATAATAGTGCCGTCCAAATGTCTTTGTCAAGTGAACTCTGTGTCCTTTAGATGTGCGAGTCTGGTGGAATGGTGTGGGATAAAAAGATAGCATTTTTTTTCCCACTCTTCCGTATGTTGTGAGCCTTTGTGGATCACCTCGCAGTGGTGCATGTGCAAGGACGTGTTGCACGCCTGTGCCTTGCCTTTTCTGTGTTGTAAACAGCTGTTCCAAAGGCACAGATGAGTCTCAGGGAGACTCTACAGACTCATGCTTATTATGATAAAGAAACCCAGCAACATTCCCATGTGGAGGTCCTAGTGAAGTCTGTCCAGAATTAGCCAGCCCCATCCTCAGCAGCTCATTCGGGGTACAGCCAGAGCCACAACGCTTTATGAAGCCTTTTACACATGGAATTGACTGTAAAAAGAAAATAAAGGAGGCCAAAGCCTTACATCATGTCACAGTAGCTTTTGTTTTCTTATCCACGGGGTCTGGGCATCCGCAAACAGTAGATCTGTCTTCTAGTGGCCTGCCACTGAAAATACTTCTGGAAGAGAAACCAAACCACATCTTGCCTGTCTGGCAAGTCACTAGGAAGTGGTGACCCTGTAATGTACATCACATGGACCCCCTTTGCAAAAGGTCCCAAACCCCCACTGCCTGCCAGCTCAGACTCAGAGGTGCTTCAGAGACTGGGCTGGGTCACGTGTGCTCAGCTGCAAGGGCTCCCCCCAAGTTTCCCAGGAGCTGTGGTTTTACTCATTCTTCCTTCCAATGCCAGCATGGATACTTGGAGAAAGAAAAAGATGCCTCCAGCTTCCTGAACAGTCACTCTGACAAATTGTCCATGACCTTCACAGCCCTGCAGTTTCATATCTCCCTTCAGCCTTATTTTCCCTTTGGGGTGTGTGTGTGCATGTGTGCAGGAGGCCAGAGGATGTCCTTGGATGTCACTCTTTAGGCATCAACCACCATTTGTTTTTTTGAGACAGGGCTTCTTACTTCTTCCTGGCCCGAGACTTGCAAATAAGTGAGACTAGCTGGTCAGCAATCCCTAGAGATTTATCTGTCCCCACCTTCCCAGGGCTAGAATTATAAGTGTATCCCCACCACACCCAGCTTTCTTTTTTTTTAAGATTTATTTATTTAATAGATATACAGTATTCTGTATTGAAGTATGTATGTCTGCACACCACAAGAGGGCACCAGATCTCATTATAGATGGTTGTGAGCCACCATGTCATTGCTGGGAATTGAACTCAGCACCTCTGAAAGAGCAGCCAGTACTCAACCTCTGAGCCATCTTTCCAGCCCAACACACCCAGCTTGGGTTCTCACTTGTACAGCAAACACTTTATCAACTGATCCACAGCCCCACCCCCTTCCGTCAGCCTGTATTGAAGATGGTTCGGGTCTGAGAATGCTATGCCTCTTTTGGGTGTGGTGGTACACACACATAATCCCAGCACTGAGAAGGTAGGGGCAGGAAGGTCAGGAGTTCAAGGTCAATTTTGGCTATCTAGTGAATTTTTGAGTCTAGCCTGCCTACACAAGATTCTGTCTCTGAAAGTCAAAACCAAAGATCAAGGCATACAACTATGCATTATCCTTAGAAACCTTTGTAAACTTCCAAATACCATGGGCATTAATGACTTAGCCTTAGATTTTTTTTTAGAGAAACAAAGTATGATCATAACCTCTAAAAGTACTTATTTTAAAGGTCATTCACTTAGGTTTTGTTGGACAAAAACAAATTTTAGAGGGTGCAAAGTGTATCTATTTTAAAAGATTTTTTTAAATGTGTGTGTGTGTTTATGTGGGGGTTTGTGTACACGAGTGCAGGTGCCCCAAGAGGCCAGAGAAAGGTGACAGATCCCCTTCAACCGGAGTTACAGATGGCTGTGAGTCACCATGAGGGTGCTGGGAAAGAAACCCAGGTCCTCTGCAAGAAAGTATGTACTCTTAACCACTGAGCCATCTCTCCAGTCCACAAATTATATTGTAATAAACATTTGTATTGAAGGTTTTGAACTGGACACACAGCCATATTTTCCTACTTCCTTGGAGACTGGGATTGGCCAAGGAAGGTGCTAGAGAAATGGCAGTGATGTCCCATCCTCAGAGTGGCAGAGGTTGGAGGGCAGCATGCAGGTCTGGGAAACTGACTTGGAAATCAGGAAATCAGCTCCTGACAGAAAGCCATATTAAAACCCTGATGGCCAGCCGGGCAGTGGTGGCGCACGCCTTTAATCCCAGCACTTGGGAGGCAGAGGCAGGCGGATCTTTGTGAGTTCGAGGCCAGCCTGGTCTACAAAGTGAGTCCAGGACAGCCAGAGATATTCAGAGAAACCCTGTCTCGAAAAACCAAAAAAAAAAAAAAAAGAAAGAAAGAAAAAAAACCCTGATGGCCAAGCAAACTTGCAGCACGTACAGAGCTTCTGCCCTCCCCCCAGCCTTTGGGCCCCCTGCTGCTCTCAGAGAAGGGTCTCAGAGTCACTCAGGGCCAAGTTCATGGGCACAACCAGGTCAAGTTTCTGGGAGAGATTTTTTTTTTTTTTTGGTTTTTCGAGACAGGGTTTCTCTGAATATCTCTGGCTGTCCTGGACTCGCTTTGTAGACCAGGCTGGCCTCGAACTCACAAAGATCCGCCTGCCTCTGCCTCCCAAGTGCTGGGATTAAAGGCGTGCGCCACCACCGCCCGGCTCTGGGAGAGATTTGAAGTCACTTGTCCTAGCAACTGTCACCATCCCACAGAGGCCTCCCTACCTTTACTAAAACCATATGGCAGCCGGGCGGTGGTGGCACACACCTTTAATCCCAGCACTTGGGAGGCAGAGGCAGGTGGATCTTTGTGAGTTTGAGGCCAGCCTGTTCTACAGAGTGAGTCCAGGACAGCCAGGGCTACACAGAGAAACCCTGTCTCGAGAAAAACCAAAAGAAAAAAGAAGAAAAAAAAAAAACATATGGCTGTAGGAAGATAGCAGAAAGAGCCAGGTTGAATATGGCCTACAAGGAAGGGCTGAAGAGATGGTTGAGTGGTAAAGAGTGTACATTGCTTTTGCAGAGGACCAGACTTTGGTTGCCACCACTCACATGGGGTGGCTCACAGCTGCCTATAACTCTAGGGGATCCAACATCTCTGGCATTCACAGGTGCGTGTACTTACATGCACAAACTCACATGCAGACACACATCCACATAATTAAAAACAGTATAAACACACACACACACATTTAAGTGGCGGCCCAAGAAAAAAAATGGAAGACGTTCTTAGCTTTAGGAATCTGGAGAGGAGAGGATTTCCTGCAAGGTGTGACACATCTCAACTTATTGAGAAAAGAATCAAGGAGGGTGGCACAGAGTTTTGCAGTGAGTCTTGGTCCAACAGTGACACGGGCCTCCTGATTAAGGTGACCAAAGGGGCTATGTATGAGATCTTAAACTCGGATGGAATTAAGCACCCCTCTGTGGCCTGTTCTAACGCAGAAGCATCTGCTAGCTGTGTGAGGGAAGCCACGCCCAGTAGCCGGGTTCGGGTTCTGCAGAGGAGGTGATGGATAGTTGCTGAACAACGGTAGCTGCCAAACCACAGGATGCGCGTCTCCGCACAGGATGCGCATCAGGAGGGCCTGCGGTGCGCCCTATGGAAGGAGCACCATAGGTCGCTGGCGACGGAAGCCAGGTCTAGGCTTGCGGAACCCGTGCTATTCGTCGAAAGGCCACCAGGGGACCTCAAGGAGAGCAAAACCAACGCAAGACTCAGATGGCTCATACTTCTCACCCTAGGCACCAGCATGGTGGAGCCTAGAGCCAGGCTGACTTTTCATAGACGCACGTTTTGACCCCTACAGTTGGGGCACCTACGAGGAAGGGGTAGGCGTGGTGGCCTTACTTGCCCCACTGCTGGACAGCAGTATCTTAGCCCTCGCTGTGATACTGGGTGGTATGCACCTAGTATGTGAAAAAGTGAAAGTCTGCACCCACGAGTGAGTGAGAGAATCCCCCTCTTCCTCCCTTATACCCATATTTTACACCTCTACCATAAACAAGCCTGTGCCCCAGACATAATCTCCCAGTCTTCGTGGACTGTCTGGTGTGCCTGGCCATACATACTTCGTTTACCTCATAGTACTGATGTGGGGATATGAGACCAACTGGAGGAGCATTAAGAAAGCACGCCTCAGTCTTGGGATGCCTCCTGACCTACTGTCTGCACTGCTACTGGGCATTGACCTCAGGATCTGCGTTTTCACTTATCCAAAAGTGATAATCCCAGTCGTGAATGCAGCTCAGTTGGTAGAGTGCTTACCCATGATGCTTGGCACTGGAATGGATTTCCTGTATCAGATAAATCCAGTGTGGAAGTGCATGCCTGTAATCCCAGCACTTGAGAGGTGAAGGCAGGAGGATTAGAAGTTCAAGGTCACCTTCAACTACATAGTGGATTTGAGGGTACCCTGGCCTACACAAGACCCTGTTTCAAAGAAAAAGTGATAATTCCTCCCACTAAGGTAGTTCAATCTTTTCGTCATTTATCCATTTACATAGTACTGTCTTAGTCAATGTTCTATTGCTATGAAGAGAATCTCTTCATGGCATCTCTTATAAAGGAAAACATTTAATTGAAGCTGGCTTACAGTTTCAGAGGTTTAGTTCATTATTGCCATGGTGGGAAGCACAGAGACACACAGACAGATGTGGCGCGAGGGAAGTGGCTGTAAGTTCTACATTGGGATCAACAAACAGCAAGAAGAGAGAGACACTGGCCCTCACTTGAGCATTTGAAACTTCAAATCTCACCCCTAGTGACACACCTCCTCCAATAAAGCCATACTTCCTGATAGTACCACTCTCTGGTGACCAAGCATTCAAATCTATGAGCCTATGGGGGGCCATTCTTTTTCAAGCCACCACAGTAGCTTTGGGATGTTGAGTAATGATGGAAAGGGGTTCAAGGAATTTGTAGGGAGCTGGTAATGTTTTTGGTTTTGAAACAGTATCTCTTGTATTTGAGGCTTGCTGAGGATCTTGAACTCCTTAACCTCCTCTACTTCCCAAGTGCTGGCCTTGGGGACATTACCAGGAAAGGGTGCTAGAGGTGAACCCAGGGCTTCGTGCATGCTAGGTGAGCTCTCTTCCGATTGAACCACACCCTCGCCTTGGAGTGGGCAATGCTTTGGATTGGGTTCCCCCCACCACCTCTTCTAGCCTCCATGAACACTAGGTACTTCTAGGGTGCACACACATACATATAGGCAAGCAAAAAGTTTAGAACATCAATCATGCTACAAATGTACAAGAATTCATTCACAAAAGTCACCTATGATGTAATTCCACTTACATGAAATGTCCAGAATAGGCAAAGACATAGAGAACCTGACTGTCCAGGACTCAGGGTGTTGGGAGAACATGGGTTATGAAGGAAACAGGGAATGAAATGTGGGGTTCTCACCAGAGAAGACTGCTCATACATGGGTTTAAACTAATAGAAAATCCTTATTAACCGGCCAGCGACTACACTGGGTGTTCAGGCTCACAGTGTAGCCCTGAGCCTTTCTCAGAGTGAGCTTTTAAGCACAAAAGCCTTGTCCTGATTTGACATACTTCAGTTAATTAGCCAGAAACAGAACTACAGAAGCCAAAAGCAAGGTTAGTGCATTTAGAGACTCTCCCAGAACTATGGGTTTGAATGGGTTAGGTTTTTGTTTTCATTTTTGGCAAGTGGTGCTGTCTATGTGCTGAGTCTTACAGCCTGAATGGCACTTCCATCATGGAGTCAGTTGTGCTAAGGTCTGGAGCCTGCTAAGTCTGGGGCTCTGATACAGAATAACTACTATAAGCATAGAACATCTTTTTAGGGTAAAGGAAATATTATGAGCTGATTGTGATTTTACTCATGTAGTTTCACCCATCTTAGCAAAACCCAATGAACTGTATAATTTAAACCGATGAGTTGTTTGGTGAGGGGTATTAATTATATCAATAAAGTTTGTATGTAGGGTCAGCAAGATGGCTCAGTGGGTAAAGGCCATTCTACGTTGCCTGATGACCTGAATTTGATCAACAGGCTCAGTGTGGTAGAAGAAGAGAACTGACTCCTTCTTCAGTGCTCTATCTGGACCTCCACATGTGCACTATGGTGCTCTGGCCTCCAAGCTCCCACCAAAATAAAAAAGTGAATGCAATTTTAAAAGTTTGTATGTATATAGCATATATATTTATATTGACTACCAGATGAACTATAGAGATATATAAAATAGGGAAAGAAGACATGCAGAGCTGGGTCTTGGGAACTTTTAACTAGAATGCTGTCAGGGCTCATTGAGAAGATGTTTTCTGTGTGGGTCCCAGGAATTAAACTCAGGTAGGTGGTCAGGCATGGTGGAAACTGTCTTTATGTGCTAACTCATCTTGTCGGCCCAGATCAAATGACTTTTTAAAAGAAAGTAAGGGTTGGAGAGATGGATTAGTGATTAGGAGCACTGGCTGCTCTTCCAGAGGACTTTGGTTTTCAGCACTTACATGGCAGCTCACAACAATCTGTAACTCCAGTTCCAGGGGATTTGATCCCCTCTTCTGGTCTCCAGTGGCACCAGGTGTGCTGCACATAGTACACACAGGAAACACACACACACATGAAATAAGGTGAATGTTTAAAAAGCTACTTTCATCATTAAAAGGGGAAAAATAGCACAATATATCAAGAAAAAAAATCTGTTGGTTTGTTTGAGACAGGGTCTCACTCCCTAACCCTGGCTGTCCTGGAACTTGTTCTGGAACCCAGGATCTTTCTTGACTCACAGATGATCCCCCTGCTTCAGGCTCCTGAATACTGGGATTGCATGTATGCCTGAGCCATCATGTCCGTCATGCCCAGCCAAAATTCTTGTTGTGTTCATTAGTTCCCATCTACCAGCATTATAACCCTTGCCTGCTAAGATAAAACCATATCTGGGATGTTATATGAAACGAGGAGGCTAACTGGTTGGCTCAGAGGAAACAGACAAGAGGAAGAGTTGGAGAGGCGGAGGGATGGTTGTGGCTTTTACTCTGAGAGATGGAAAATCAAAGGAGAGTTTAGAGCAGAAAAGACAAGATCTGATTCATGTTTTAACACCATCCCTATAGGTCCTATGCTGAAAATACAGTCCTTTCTCCATATGTATAGGATACTGGATCCAGGGTCCTCCCAGACCCAAATCTGTGGGGGCTTAGTCTCTCCTCTGCTCCATTTTTTCTCCTGCTTCTCTTCCTCATTTTTAAAAAATTGTTGTTGTTGTTATTGTTATTATTATTTTATGTGTATGAATGTTTTGCCTGCATGATTGGCTGTATGTCATGTGCATGCCTGGTGCCCAAGGATGCTAGAAGAAAGCATCAGATCCCTTGGAAACTGGAGATACAGACAGTGTAAGTCAACATGTAGGAAGGAGGATTGAGCCCAAACACTCTGGAAGAGCAGTCAGTGCTCTGACCCACTGAACTGTCTCTCCAGCCTCTCGGTTTTTGTTTTGTTTTGGAGACAGGTCTTACTATATAGCTCTGACTTGGAACTCAGTATACAGACCAGGCTTGAACTCACAGATATCTACCTGTCTCTGCCTCCTGAGTGCTGGGATTACCATACCTGGCCTCCTTTGTCTCATAGATCTCAAGTTGTCTCAGACTCATCATGTAGTTGAAGATGACCTTGAATTTCTGATTCTCTTGCCTCCACTTGTGTGTACGAGGCTTATGAGGTACAGAGAATGGAACCCAGGGGTTCAAGCTTGCTGGTCAAGAATGCTACCAACCATGCCACAGCTGTTACCCCTCAAGGATGTTATTGTGGAAACCAGCTCTAAATGTAGCAATTCATCTGAGAGACCACAGTGGTGGTGATGGTGCTGATAATCAGAGGCAAACTCTGCTTTTACTTTAAGGCAGATCTTTAAATGGGCTGTGTTGAAGGATTGGGTATGGGTTGGGAGAAGGAGACCGGGGTTTGATCAGAGCAACTGTCAGGATTCTGCCTCTATTTGTTGAGATGATGGAAGTCTGAGACAGAGCCTTTTTGTGTAGATGTGACAGAGATAGTGTGGAATAAGGGAGGCAAACTGGACTGGGGAACAGGATTTAAACTTTGACAGGATAAACTTAAGATATCTGTTACACATCCAAGTGGACTGATACTCAGGGGAGAAGTTGGGGTGGAAGGAGGTGGATCATAAGTTCTTCTGGCCATTGGTTCTGTGCTAGGCTGTATCAAGACAGGTGAAAAACAGGGCTGGCTTCAAAGGAGCTCCCATCCTGCTGGTGGTACATGAAATAAACAAATTAACAAGCAAGGTCATTCTGAAAGGTGCTTTGCTCTGCTCACCATGTGGGACATGATGTACAATGGCCATTTTTCTTTTATTTTTTTTTTTTTTGGTTTTTTCAAGACAGGGTTTCTCTGAATATCTCTGGCTGTCCTGGACTCGCTTTGTAGACCAGGCGGGCCTCGAACTCACAAAGATCCGCCTGCCTCTGCCTCCCAAGTGCTGGGATTAAAGGCATGCAACACCACCGCCCGGCCAGCCATTTTTCTTTTATTTTTACTTTTGTACAGTGTTAATAATTTGATTTTTAAATAATTTGATTTTTACACAACTAAAAACCTTTACACTAGGAGAAGGTATTTGAATGCAAAGCAATACACTCAAAATGGATTAATTTCATCCTTTCAACAAACATTTTAATACTATTCCAGAGATGTAACACAAAGAAGAAAAAACCACCTAAAGCCTCTAGCCTCAAGATACTTATGGTGGTCTATACATCTCTGTGTGGTATAGTATGATGTAATATACCATGCATTTGAATGCAGGATTATACAAGGAAAATTAGGCATACCTAGGGAGCTGGATTTGTTTAGAATAAAGAGATCTTTTGAACACTTTAGGGGCCAGCAAGATGTCTCAGGGGATAAAGGTACTTGCCACTAACCCTGACTGCCTTAGTTCCACTGTTGAGATCCGCACAGTGGAAGAAAGGACCAACTCCTCAAAGCTGTCCTGTGACCTCCACACACATGAGCCATGGCATATGAGTATTGGAGCACACACTCACAAAAATAAATATAAAACACTAATGAAATGATAAGGAAGCATCATATATTAGCAACAGTTGTGCAACTGTGATCTACACCATCATGAGATAACGCCTTCCCCCATTCATTATCTTTGAAAAATAACACAGAACATTTTACTAACAATCTTGGCTCACTTTGTGATGTAATGAAGAGAAACATTCTTTTAAAAGATTTATTTTTTTATTTTTATTTTTTTTAAGTTTGGTTTTTCGAGACAGAGTTTCTCTGTGTAACCCTGGCTGTCCTGGACTCACTTTGTAGACCAGGTGGCCCCGAACTCACAGAGATCCACCTGCCTCTGCCTATCGAGTGCTGGGATTAAAGGCATGCACCACCATGCCCGACATTTTAAATTATTTTTAAAAGTGTGTATGTGTGTGTGCCTGTGAGTGGGTGTATGCATTGAGTACAGAGCCCATAGAGACCAGAAGGGCACAGGATCCCCTAGAGCTAGAGTTGTGAGTGCCTGACTTGGGCGCTGGGCCCTAACTTCAGCCCTCTGCCAAAGCAGTATGTACTTTTAGCTGCCGAGTCATCTTTCCACCCCCAAGATGAACATTTTGAATAATAATAATAATAACTTATTTTATTTCTGTATTGAACACAAAACATGCTTTATAGTTATTTGCAATTTAAAATCACCCATAACTTCCAGCCATGATGAAGATGCCTTTAATACCAGCACTTGGAAGTCAAGGGATCTCTGTGAGTTCAAGGTCGCCTGGTTTACGAAGTGGGACCCTGTATCAAAACAAACTTCTCTTATAACTGAAAAATCCAAACCAGTTCTGTTGAGCAAATGACTCCCTAGATGGAGCTTCTGCTTTGAGCCAATTTCTGGACTGGATACTGTTAGGTCTCAAACTGGGGACAAATGGCTAACCGAGGTGGCTATTTAACGTATCAAAGCGGACCTGGCTGCCAGATTCTCCCAGCATCCCTCAGTCCCTACCTGCTATACCCTTACCCCCAGAACTCTCCATTCTAGGGGCTGGGCTGCCCTTCTGGGGCGATTCCTTATATAATCCAGTCATTTTGGCTACACTGGTCCTTTTTACTTTTTTTTTTTTAACCCTTTATCCTCCTGGGCTGCTGGTCTCTTCCCTTTCCTTTCTGTCCTCCCCACTCTCCTCCCATGGTCTGGCCAGGGTCCTGTCCACTCTGGACTCCCCCTTTTATCTACAATAAACCTCATCCACCATACCTAGGAGGAGTCCTGTCCTCCTTTTGATTTATTTTTTTCTTCATTCAGATACCTCAGACCAGAAAGAAACCTCTGTCTTCAAAGAGCTCAGTTTTTTTTTTAAAGATTTATTTTATTTATTTTATGCATGAGTGCTCTATCTGCATGTACACCTGCATTCCAGAAGAGGGCACCAGATCACATTGTGGATGGTTGTAAGCCACCATGTGGTTGCTGGGAATTGAACTCAGGACCTTTGGAAGAGCCATCTCTCCAGCCCCAAGAGCTCAGTTTTAAACAGGAGTATGACCGTTGCCCAGCATGCCTAAGGCCCGAGGTTTAATCAGTGCCCCCAAAACAAAAGCCCTCGCCTATCCAATGGAGCACCCTACATTCAATTTACTGGTTGAAGAATGCACAGATGCATGGGCGTACATGTACACAAACAGAAGAAGCTCTTGTGTCTCAACTTCTTATTCAGCCTCAAACTGCTGGTGCAGGCAGACAGCAGAGATAAACAGAACCCAGCCTCTAATATTCCTCATGAAATAAAGATTCACCGGCATCTAGTGAGCTATTGTCCACTGTTGTTTTTTAATATTTGGGATATTGCCAGCGCCAGAAGCTCTTCGCAATCTGAGCGGGTCAGGTGTCCCCAGGGCAGCGCAGAGGAATGGCAGCGAAGCGCAGACGTTGCCCCAGGCTGGCGTCCGTGGAGATGGACGCGGAAAGCCCTTGCGCACGCGTACTTCAAGAAGCCGGGTGCACCCGAGATTGGGCGGGGCGAGCTCAGAGTGCGCCTGCGCATTGCGCACTGTCCCCGAGTGAGCCGCAGTCTCCGGAGCGCTAAGGTGCTTCTGTCCGCAGCGGCCAGCCTCGCCCACAAACCCGGTGGTGTTGGGCTGCATCCCGAGCGGAGACGTTGGCGGAGCACCGAACGCGGCCACCATGCCGGTGAGGACGGTCACTCGGCCTCCGGGGCTCCGGCTCATCGAGGCGGCCCTGCTCGGGGGCGCGGCCGTTGCCATAGAAGCGCGCCGCGGGCGGGGCAGGGCGGCGGGGCCGCGAGGCCAGGGAGTGGAAGGCTGGCGGGGCGGCGGGGCTGGGGCCCAGCGCGCAACGGGGGCCGCCCGGGACCCGCCCTGTCGCCCCGCCGCGCGCTGCATCCTGCCGGGCCTGCGCTGCCTGACAGAGAAACGCCGCGCGGGCAGCGGGGGCTTGGCGGCTGCGCGCGGCCGCGAGGGTCGTGCCCATGCCGGCGACCCCAAGTCCATGCTCCGGCCTCCTTCTCCCCTGGGTGTAAGCTGTCATTCCTCTGGGGCACCGTAGCTTATGGTGCAGAATGTAACCCGCAGTTGTCTTTGTGTGAGTACGCGGTGGCGATTTGGTTCCCTCCTAGGATTTCGTGGATTGTTATCGTGCCATAATAAGGGGGTGGTTGTAAGTCCCATTGGACTTGAGGCATGTAAGGTTATTTATTGGTTATGAGGACTCTGACGGTTATTTAAATTGTCCGGACCCGTAGTTCCCACACAATTAAAATTTCCTTCTTGGGGTTTTTACCAAGGCGAAATAAAATAATGCACAGGACACCTGAAGGACAGGGCTTGACATCTAGCACAAAATATTCAGTGTTTCTATTTATTGCTTTCAGGGTATTCAATAAATAGTGGGCCCTAATCGTATATATATGCTAACTATGTAGGCGGTAGGGTTGGTTGAGGTAGAGCAAGTTGAAAAACTTGCCAGTTTTTCATTTAATTTTTATTTTATGTGTATGAGTGTTTGCACGCATGTATATGCACCACGTGCCAGGGGAAGAAGTGGGTGTGGGACTTCTTGGAACTGGAACTGGAGTTATAAGCAGTTGTAAGCTGCCTTGTGGGTGCTGGAAACCCAGCCCAGGTCCTGCGCAAGGGTAGCAAATGCTCTTGACCACTGAGCCATCTCTCCAGCCTCATTTGCCAGGTTTTTTATTTTGGAGAAAGAGAAGCTTCTTGCCTTTTGAGGCAGAAGTGAAAACCATACATATTAACAAAGACAGCCTTAATAAATGAAGTGTGTAAGTGGTGTATAGATAAAGGTAGGTTCTGGTGAACTGGAAAATGTTACATAAAGAAATGCTGGCCTCCAGATATCAGATCTACTTTTGTTTTCAAAAGACTTAAGTTGCTATGTTTGTGAAATTTCTCAATTTTAACAATCTGATTAAAATACTTAATACTATGAGCCAGCTAGCTGGCCAGCACTTTCAAAGGTTGAGGGAGGAGGAGAAAGGATCAAGAGTTCAAGGCTAGCTGGACGGTGGTGGCATCTTTAATTCCAGCACTCAAGAAGCAGAGGCAGATGGATCTCTGAGTTCGAGGCCAGCCTGGTCAACAGAATGAGTTCCAGGACAGCCAGAGCTACACAGAGAAACTCTGTCTGGAAAAACAAAACAAAACAAACAAAAAGTTGAAGGCTAATCTGGGCTTCATAATGAGTTCCAGGCTGCACCATGTTTCATGAGACCCAGTATCAGAACAAAACAAAAATACTTTGAGCCAAATAAAGGAATTTTATGGGCTGAATTCAGCCCCTTGAGTACTTGTTTAGAACTCAAGTGAAGATAGAATGACAGACATCAATCAAGGAGCAAACGAGTAAAACCGTATCCTTTAAAAGCAGGATGTGTTCTCTCTCAGTCTATTAAAAAGAAGTGTTTGACCTAGTCAGAAAGTGTTCCCATAGGAAGTGGCTGCTGAGCTGAAAACTGAAGGATAAATAGCTGTTATCTAAGTGAAGAAGGACATGAGGAGTGTTCTAAGCAGAAGGACTCCAGGAAAGCCAGCGCTGAAGAAGTTGGCATTAGAAAAGATCACGAGGGACTGGAGAGATGGCTCAGTGGTTAAGAGCACTGACTGCTCTTCTAAAGCACCTGGGTTCAAATCCCAGCATCCTCATGATGTTGTTGCCAGGCGTGGTAGTGCATGCCTTTAATCCTAGCACTCGGGAGGCAGAGGCAGGTGGATCACTGTGAGTTCGAGGCCAGCCTGGTCTACAAAGTGAGTCCAGGATCGTCAAGGATACACAGAGAAAACCTGTCTCGAAAAACCTAAAAAAAGAAAAGAAAAAAAAATCCTGAAACTCTGCTGAGAGGATCCAGAGTATTTCATGAAGCCAAGAGCCATCTCTATACCACCTTAACATTCTTCATTTTTGACTTGTTAGCTGGGAAATTTTTAAATTGGAGAATAATATGATTTGATTTGTGTTTGCTCCATCATGTAAGAAGACTAAGAGGCAGTTTAATTAGATTCAGGAGCATAGTTAGGAGACTAATTCAGGGCCCAGGTGTTGTGACCTAGCCTAGAGTGTTGAGGCCAAGCTGTGGAGAGACATACTGATAGTAATAGGATTGTTTAGACTTAGTTTCTTAGTCATTTAAAAATTTGAAAATCAAAACTTTATGCAGACGTTATAATACATTTTTCTCTGTATGTCATTGGCTTTTTTGTCTAGTGTAGAAACAGTAAGTCATGTGTGGATATATCATATGTAAAAGTTTTACAAATGCATTCTAGAAAAATGAAACCAGAATAAAGGACCTCATACATTCTTGGTTTGTTTTGAGACAGGGTCTCACTATATTATATAGTCTGGTCTCAAACTCACAGAAATCCACCTGCCTCTGCCTCCTGGAATTCTAGGATCAAAGGTGTGTGCCACAACACCCAGCTGGACCTCTTACATTCTTGATAAAGCTTAGCAACCGTGTTCACATAATTTGGTTGTTTTGTTTGGTGAGACAGGGTTTCTCTGTGTATCAGCCCTGGCTGTCACACACTGTGACTCACTTTGTAGACCAGGCTGGCCTTGAACTCACATATCTGCCTGCCTCTGCCTCCTGAATGCTGGGATTAAAGGCGTGCACCACCAACACCTGGCACTTTTTTTTTTCTTTTCTTTCTTTCTTTTTTTTTTTTTTTTGGTTTTTCCAGACAGGGTTTCTCTGTGTAACAGCTCTGGCTGTACTGGACTCACTTTGTAGACCAGGATGGCCTCAAACTCACAGTGATCCGCCTGCCTCTGCCTCCCAAGCGCTGGAACTAAAGGCGTGCGCCACCACACTTGGCTTTTTTTTTTTTCTTTTTTATAGGCAGGAAATCCAGAGGATGTTGGGGACTGTTGAGCAAATGTCATATATACTAGTATGTTTCCTGCATTCAAAGCATTTACTACAGATGTAAATTAGAGTTTTCTCTCCCCTCTTTTGTACTGCAAAAGAAACATTTTTCTCTTTGCATCCTAACAAACCCTTTCTCTGTATGTAGAGATCTTTAATTGCATTTAACAAAGACTTGTAAAGTCTTAGCACATTCAGGGTGCTGAGGTGGAAAAGTAGTCTTTTCCAACTTAAATTCAGGACAAAATGAATGTTCTTCTTATTCTCTGTAAACATTATCTCCACCAGATCAATAAATCGGAGAAGCCAGAAAGCTGCGACAATGTGAAGGTGGTTGTTAGGTGCCGGCCCCTCAATGAGAGAGAGAAGTCAATGTGCTACAGGCAGGCCGTCAGCGTGGATGAGATGAGAGGGACGGTCACCGTCCATAAGACCGACTCTGCCAACGAACCTCCAAAGACATTCACTTTCGATACTGTTTTTGGACCAGAAAGTAAACAACTTGATGTATATAACTTAACTGCAAGACCTATTATTGATTCTGTTCTGGAAGGCTACAATGGTGAGTGAATATGCTGCTTGCTTTGAAACAGAAACAAAAACTTATTGTTGTATAAGTAATGCCCAGTAAAATAGGTAGTTTGCATACTGTAACTACAAATTCATGAGTTATGGTAAATACATACAGTTGTGCGACCGTACGGAAGTCCTGTTTTAGAATGCTGACGTCATCCTCAAGCATTCCTTTCCTCCCTTTCTGCAGCCTCCCACCCTGCATTTATTGACCTGCCGTCACGACACGTCACAATTGTTTTGTCTTTTTGAAATTTCACTTAAACAATATCATAAGAATGCTGTCTTTTTATTTTTAAAGATTTATTTTTATTTTATGTGTATGACTATTTTGCCTTCATGTAGATCTGTGCTGGCTGCACATGCATACAGTGCTCGTGGAAGTCAGAAGGGGTGGGCAATCCTGGGACTGGAGTTAACAGATGCTTGTTAGCCACTGTGTGGTGCTAGGAATCCAACCTGGGTCCCCTGAAAGAGCAACTGGTGTTCTCAACTGCTGAACCATTTCTCCAGCCCATAAAATGCTCTCTTTTTTAAAAGCTATTTTCTTTCTCTTTGTGTAATATTTTTGAAGTTTACTTGTCTTTGCATATTATCAGTACTTTGTGACTTAACAAGAAAAAAAAGATTTATTTATTCTTATTTTATCTGTATGAGTGAGTGTTTGCCTGTATGTATGTCCACCATGTGCATGCCTGGTGCCCTCAGAGGCCATCAGAGGGCACTGGATTTGTGAGTTCTAAGGACCATACCTAGGTCTCCTGGAAGAACAGCAAGGGCTTTTAACCGCTGAGCAATCTCTCCAACCCTACCTATTTTATGTTTTTTTTGCTTGTTCTTTGTTGTTGGTTGGTTGGTTTTGTTTTTTTCAAGATGGTTTCTCTCTGTAGCCCTGGCTGTTCTCTGTAGACCAGGCTAACTTCAAACTCAGAGATCTTCCTGTCTTCCTGCCTCTGCCTCCCTAGTACTAGGATTAAAGGTTTGCAACACTATACCTGACTTATTTTGTGATTTTATTTTATTTACTACTGAATTGTGTTTCTTTATTAAGACAAGATCTCATATAGCTCAGGTTGACCTTGAACTTGTTAGTAGTTGAGGCTAGCCTTCAATTCCTGATTCTTCAGCCTCCTTCTTTCTGAATTACATTCCATTTTAAGTATGTAACACACCGTCCGTTTACCAGTTGATGAAAGTCTAGACTTTTTTCTAAGATTAATAATACTGCTATATGTCTTGTTAAAATGTAAAGTTTGTCCTGAATAGCCACCTGGAAATTGGATTGTCAAATGGTAAGCACATATACAGATGTAGATATGTGTATGTATATACCCAGTTGTCCCAGCATTGGTGGTGGCCTGTGCCTTTAATCCCAGCACTTGGGGACAGAGGCAGGCAGGTCTCTGAGTTCAAGGTCAGCCTGGTCTACAGAGCCAATTCCAGGACAGACAGGGATACACAGAGAAATCCTGTCTCAAAAAGAAAAAAAAAATAAAAGGAAAAGAAAAAGAAAAATCCACAAAAAAAAAAAACCCAACAAGAAGTTCCTACTTTTGATATTAAATTGGCTCTTTTTGAGGGGGTGTTAAAAGTCAATTGACATGAATGTGTGTACTTGGTTTTGAACCGCTTGTTTTATCTGTGTCCAGTCTGCCTGATAACTGGAGCTTTGCAGTGCTGTTGAAGTTAGGTAGCAACTTCTCCAACTTGGCTGTTTTTGTCTGTTTGTTTGTTTCCACAATTGGTTTTGCTCTTTGTATTTTCATATAGATTTTATAACCATCTTAGCAGTTTCCACAAAATACCTTTTGGGATATTGATCACAATTGTGTTGAATTCCTCTGTTGACAGAATTGAGTCTTCTGTTTCATTAACATGTTTATGTCTTGCTTAATTAAACTCTTTCACTTATTTTTAAAATTATTTTATGTGCGTTTGTGTTTTGTCTATGTGTATGTGTGTGTGAGGGTGTCAGATTCTGGAGTTACAGACAATTATAAGCTGCCATGTGGGTGCTGGAATTTGAACCTGGGTCCTCTGGAAGAACAGTCAGTGCTCTTAACCGCTGAGCCATCTCTCCAGCCCTTCTTTCATTTCTTTTAATAGTTTTTGCATTATTCTTGCAAACTTAAAAAATTATGTTTCCTTACTTATGTGAGGACATTGGTGCCATGGCATTTGTGTAGCAACCAGAAGACAATTTGGGGGGGGTCACTTCATACTTCCACCCTGAGGGTTCCAGGGATCAAACTCAGGTGTCAGGTTTGGCAGCATCTTACCCACTTGGTCATCTCTTCTGCACACTTTCAGCACTGTATTGTGAATAGAATTGTTCGCATAACTTCATAATGGAGTTAAGTATTGTTAGTATACAGAAATACATTTGATTTTTAAGTAATTTCTTTCTTTCTTTCTTTTTTTGTTTTTTGGTTTTTTTTTTTTGAGACAGGGTTTCTCTGTGTAACAGAGCCATGGGTGTCCTGGAACATGCTATGTAGACCAGGCTGGCCTCGAACTCACAGGGATCCATTTGCCTCTGCCTCCCAAGTGCTGGGATTAAAGGCGTGCGCCACCACTGCCCGGCTTGAATTTTATCTTAATGAGAAAAATTATGCTTGTTGTGGTGGCTCATGCCTTTAATCCCAGCACTTGGGAGGCAGAGGCAGGCCTGGTCTACAAATTGAGTCCAGGACGGCTAGGGCTACACAGAGAAACCCTGTCTCGAAAAAAAAAAAAAAAAAAAAGATAAAATTCAAGTAACATAAATCCACTCATCATTTTACAGTATAGGATTTGTATGTGATCAGTGGATCACAGTGTGCAAACGGTCACCACCACCTGTCGTTAGACTGTTTCCAGCAACCCCAGGAGGAGTCTGGCTCAGGTTCAGCCACTTCAGTCCTTTCAGCACCGCTGCTCTGTTGGAGTTTTCCTGCTCTGGAGTTTTATGGAAAGAGGTTCACATACCACATAGTCTTTTACTTGACTTCTTTCATTTAGCACAGTATTTTTCTTTTCTTTTCTTTTTGGTTTTTTGAGACAGGGTTTCTCTTTGTAACAGCCCTGGCTGTCCTGGACTCGCTTTGTTTACCAGGCTGGCCTCGAACACCCAGAGATCCGCCTGCCTCTGCCTCCTGAGTGCTGGGATTAAAGGCGTGCACCACCACACCCGGCAGCACAGTATTTTTCTATGTTCATTCTTATATATTTGGTTGTGAGCCTAGCCTTTAACGGCTGAGCCATCTCTCCAGCCCTCTATGTTCATTCTTATTGTAGAGTGTATCAGTATTCATTCATTTCATGAGAAATAATATTCCTTTGTATAGATGCATTTTGTTGGTACAATCATCAGTTGAATATTTGGGCTGTTCCTACTTTCTAGCTAGCTGTTAGGAATAATGTTGTTTTGCATATTGTACAAGTGTTTAACTTTTCTGAACATACACACCTAGGAGTGGAGTTGCTGAGTCATGGGGTAACTTTCGTTGACCTTTTGAAGAACTGCCAAATGGTATTTCACAGTGTCATCACCATTTCACATTCCTACCAGCGATGTGAGCGGTCCAGTTTCTCCCTGTCCTTGCCAGCATCTGTTAATTGTCATTTTGGTAGTGTCATCCTTATGGTACAAAGTGCTGTCTCATGACTTGCAGTTGATTGTGTATATCAGCCTTGTATTCTGCAACCCTGCTAAACTTAATAATTCTTGTTGATTTTTAGTGTTTGCCCTTGGGACAGGGGGTGGAGATCAAATTCTTACCCTTATGCTTAAAGAAGGTTCTCTAGGATTTTCTACATGCATAATTATATTGTCTGCTTGTAAAGACATTTTTCACTTTTCTTTCCACTCTTTTGTCTTTAATGTACTTTGGGTGCCTGATTCCCTGGCCAGAAACTCCAATAAATGTAGAGCATAATTGGAGAGAGTGGACTTGTCTTGCTTCTGATCTTGGGGGAATTGTAGTCATTCCTTGACTGTGAACCTAGTGTTAGCTGTAGATTTTCCACAGATGAGGAAATGCCTTTCTTGTAGCTCATTTGCTCAGAGGTGCTTGTTTTTCTTTGTCTGTCCTCTTCTTTCTTGCTTGCTGGAATGCATATTCAGTTTTTTCAAGTGTAGTTCGTTTGTTTTTTTTAGTTTGTTATTAGGTTTTTATAAGTGAACCCAGCTTTGTCGCTGGGCCATGAATTATTATTGCTCTTTTCAAATATTGATTTGCCAAGTTTTTATTTAGAAATTTTGTGCCTGTGTTCATGAGGGATATAAAACAGTTTTCTGGAAATGTCTTTTTCTAGTTTGAGTATCAGAATAATGCTAGTTTTCTTTTTTCCTCTTTTTGTTTTTTGAGACAAGGTTTCTCCGTGTAGCTCTGACTGCCCTGGAACTCACTCTGAAGACCAGGCTGGACTGGAACTCACAGAGATATGCCTCTCAGTGCTGGGACTAAAGGCATGTGTCACCACCAGCCAGCTGCTAGTTTTGTTAAAAGACTTATTTTTTAATTATATATGTGTTGGGAGGGAGGTGGTAAGTGCTGGTGGAGGCCAAAAGGTGCAGGATCCCTTGGAACTGGAGTTTAGGTGGTTATAAGCTGTACAGTATGAATGCTGGGACTGAACTCGGGTCCTCTACAAGTGTGCGCTCTTAACCCCTGGCCATCTCTCCAGCCTCTAGCTTTAGTTTATATAAAGAATCACAGGTCATTCCCTTCTTAAACTTGTAGAAGAATTTGTGTGCCATTAGTTTTCTGTCCTATTGTTCTATTCTGATCTTAATGGAACTCAGAGGTTCTTCTGCCTCTGCCTCTCAAGTGCTGGCATTAAAGATGTGCGCCACTATACCCAACCTCTGTTTTCTTTTTTTAAAGATTTATTTATTGGGCTGGAGAGATGGCTCAGCGGTTAAGAGCACTGGCTGCTCTTCCAGAGGTCATGAGTTCAATTCCCAGCAACCACATGGTGGCTCACAACCATCCATAATGAAATCTGGTGCCCTCTTCTGGCCTGCAGATATACCTGCAGACAGAACACTGTATGCATAATAAATAAATCTTAAAAAAAAAAAGATTTATTTATTGTGTATACAGTGTTCTGCCTGTATGTATACATTCACTCCAGAAGAGGGCACCATATCTCATTGTAGAAGGTTGTGAGCCACCATGTGGTTTCTGGGAATTGAACTCAGGACCTTTGGAAGAACAGCCAATGTTCTTAACCTCTGAGCCATCTGTCCAGCCCCCAACCTCTGTTTTCTTAAAGTGGGAACTGAGTCACTGGAGATTTTTCTTCCTTCTAACATAGGAGTTTAGTGATGTACCCATCCCTTATATACTGCTTTAGTGTCATCTGACTTTGACATATTAACCATGTTTTCACTTACACCCATTTCAGAATGCTTTCTATTCTACTTCGTGTGTGTATGTGCACATGTTCATGTGTGTGCGAGTGTGCATGCATGTCTATGCACATGTGGGAAGGCCAGAGGTCATCCTTGAGTGTTGTTACTCATGAGTGTTCTCCCTTGTTTTTTTGAAACTGCAACCTGAGCAGCCTAGCTACTGAGCCCCAGGGTCCTCCTGTGGACACCTCCCTAGTGCTAGGGTCCACGCCACTACCTCTGGCTTTTATGCTGTGATTGAACTCAGGTCCTCGTGCCTCAGCCCTTTATTAGTTGAATCATCCATCTCCCTGTGATTTGAATCTTTTTTTTTAATATTTATTTATTATTTTTCCTGCATATATGCCTGCAGACCAGAAGAGGGCACCAGGTCTCAATGTAGATGGTTGCGAGCCACCATGTGGTTGCTGGGAATTGAACTCGGGACCTTTGGAAGAGCAGCCAGTGCTCTTAACCTCTGAGCCATCTATCTCTCCAGCCCCCATGATTTGAATCTTATTAGGTTTATTGAGACTTGTTTTCTTTCCTGGAATGTAATTTATTATTAAATATTTTGTGTATATTTGAAAATGCTGTGTGTTCTGCTGTTGAGGCAAAGAGGTTCTTTTAACATCTACTAATCAGTTGGTGTGCTGTTATTGTTCAGCTCTTTTGTCTATTTGGTCTATCAGTTATTGAGAGATCTTTGAGTATATTTTCTGATTTGCCTTTTTTTTTTAAAGACAGGGTCTCACAATGTACCCCTGGCTGGCTGTGAACTCAGTGCTGGGATTAAACATGTGAGCTATCATGATGGACTTCCTACTTTCTTATATTTGGGAGCTCTGCAAAAAGGTGTATGAATACTTAGGATTTTTCTTTCTTAATTTTTTTTTCTTGGTGACCTTTTTATTGTGAAAATTTTCTTTCTATTTTTGGATTTTTTTCATACACACTCCCCCTCCTCAGGCTTCATACATGTATTCTACTAAGCTACATCCTCAACCCAGTGAAATCAACCCCTTACTCCTGGTAATCTTTGCTCTGGAATCTGCTCTCTATTGATATAGACACTCTGGCTGCTTTCTTTTGATTGGTGTTAACATAGTATATGCTTTCTCCATCCTTTTAATCTATTTGTGCTTTGATATAAATTTTTTTTTCTAAAAAATGTACATGTGTGTCTATATGTGTTTGTGTGTATGAGATAGATAGATGGATGGATAGATAGATAAGCAGAAGTGGGGGCACACACATGCCACAGGGCTTGTGTGGCGGCCAGAGGACACCTCTGAGGAGTTGTCTTTCACCCTTCACAGGATTCACACTCAGGTGGCTAGGTTAGTGTGGCAGGTGCCTCTCTTCACCTCAATGCCCTGAAGGTGGCGCTGTGATAGGGAGCTGCCATGGTATCTGCCCTGAAGGTGGCGCTGTGATAGGGAGCTGCCATGGTATCTGCCCTGAAGGTGGCGCTGTGATAGGGAGCTGCCATGGTATCTGCCCCATCATCTTCCCAAGTGTGTCTTTCTCCTCCGTTGCCTTAAAGACTTTTCTCCTTTATTACCAGTTTCACTTTATTTAATATGTTTTGTTGGGTCCTTCTCTGAGCCTCTTGTGTTTGTGGTGTTAAACTTTTTACATTTGTAGACTATAAGTTTCATCCTAGGTGGGAAAATTTTTGCTATTCTTTCTTCAAATATTTTACAGTCCTTGCCTTTTGGAAACTCCAGACACATGTAGGATCCATGTGTCCTGGCTGCCTGATGCTCTGGTCCAGTTTTGCTTTCCGTCTTCTCTGTTTGCTTGTATGATTGCGTTTTCTGATGTTCTTGCCCTTAGCACTCTCTCTCTCTGTGGTTTCCATCACCCACACAGTGCTCTGCCTGTCTAGATGTCCAGTGCTGTTGGTGTGCTTGGGTACTCATTCTATCCTCTGTCAGTTTTGAGTTAGTTTTAGTTGACAGATTTCTTCTTTTTGTTTTTGTTTTTTTTAAGATTTACTTATTTTTATGTATGAGTGTTCTATCTGCATGTACACCTGCCTTCCAGGAGAGGACCCCAGATCTCATTATGGATGGTTGTGAGCCACCATCTGGTTGCAGGGAATTGAACTCAGGACCTCTGAAAGAGCAGCCAGTGCTCTTAACCACTAAGCCATCTCTCCAGCCCACGACAAATTTCTTTTCATTTCATTTCTTTCTTTCTTTTTGTTTTTTGTTTTTATTTTTTCGGGACAGGGTTTCTCTATATAACAGCCTTGGCGGTCCTGGGAGATTTCTTTAATAGACCATATCATTTTCCCTTTTTTTTTTGTAGACTGGCAATTTCTGGTTGGATGCTAAACATTGTGAATTTTACCTTAATTTTTGATCTTTTTTAGTTCCTATAAATGTTTTGTTCGCAGAGCAGTTACTTGAAAACCAATTTGATCCTTTTAGGGAAACACGTTCTCATCCTCCCTCCTATCTCCCTTACTTATCTCCTCCTTCCTGTTTTTTTCCTTTCTTTCTTGTTGGTTTGGAGTCAGGGTCATAAGAAGCCTAGGTTGGGCTTGAATTTGCTGTGTAGCCCAGGTTGGCCTCAGACTCACCAAGTAGCCAAGAATGATATTGACTCTTCTGTTCCTGCCTCCCAACTGCTGGCATCACAGGTGTGTGCCACCATGCCTGGCTTCAGATCTCTTTCAAGATTGGCTAGTAAAGACCAGAGCAGTGTCCCTCTCTCCACTATTGAGGTAAGATCCTTTGGTGTACTGTAGTAAACATCCTGTGAGCCATGGGTCTTTCCAGTCTCTCTGTTACTGGCTAGTGTAATGCTGACCATTCTTTTTTTCCAGTCTTTTCAGATGTTTCTCCCCTACCCTGCTAGATGATTTTCTCATACTTTTATTCTGGTGAGTACTCAGCTAGGTACTTGAGGATCCTCTGCCAATGTCCAGAGCTCTGCTCCAGACTGGTCAGTTTAGTCTCACTTTGGAGTTCTCATAGGAAGTTGGCTGTTCTCTGTTTGTGTCCCTCCCTTGTTCTGTGACTTGGAGTCATTCTTCTCCAAGCTCTGTATCTGACCTTATGTAACAAGCATTTGCCAGTGTCTGCTGTAGTCTGAGGAACCAGGGTGAATGTTGCCCAGTCTTAGTCCTCAGGTGAAGCTGAAGAGGCTGTATAAGCCTCCCACTTGTAAACCCACCCAGGCTCTGGCCAGTTCCTGGCTTTCAGCAGAAGGGAGTTTCCTTAGGGCTTCAGTTAAGGGCAGAAGTGTGAAGACCTGGATGTTTATTGTTGTTCTCTGTAATAGCCCTGGCTACCCTAGAACTCCTATGTAGAGTTGTAGGCTGGCCTTGAAAATCATAGAGATCCTGCATGCTAGTGCTAAAGGCGTATGTCACCACACCTGATTTATATTGTTTTTTAATTAATTGTTTTGAAAATTGTTGCTTTTGGGCTGAAGAAATGGCTCAGTGGTTAAGTGGCTGCTCTTCCAGAGGTCCTGAGTTCAATACCCAGCAACCACATGGTGGCTCACAACCATCTATAATATGATCTGGTGCCCTCTTCTGGAATGCAGGTGTGCATGCAGATAGAGCATTCATATACATAATAAATAAATGAATAAATACTTTAAAAAAAAGAAAATTGTTGCTTTCATTTTCTTTCTATTTTCAATTCCAGCCAGGTTGGCTAATTTAGTCCTTGATACTCTGTCAAAAGTGTTACTGCTTTAATTTTGAGTTAACAGAATTATGAATTTTTAAGAATAAATACTATGGGGGCTGGAGAGATGGCTCAGCAGTTAAGAGCACTGGCTGTTTTTCTAAAGGACCTGGGTTTGATTCCCAGCGCCACATGGCAGCTCATAACTGTCTGTAATTCCATTTCCAGGTATCTGATACCCTCACACAGACATACATGCAGACAGAACACCAATGTACATAAAATAAAAATAAATAAGTTACAGAAATAAAAACTATGAAGAATAGTGTTTGAGTATCAAGAGTTTGTTCCTATTTTCCATTGTCTTGTACCAACTCTGAAATTGTGATAACAGTAGGACAGTTTGGAAGAGGTAGTACTTAGGAATACTGTAACAGTACAATTCATTCTTTGTTAGTAAAATGTTATTTAGGTATAATGTCTAGGTTTCTCAAGGGCTGGTATTAATCTTTACCTGTTTTAAAATAGTATTAGCAAGGCTCAGTGATAAGTGCCTATGCTAAGACTACCTAAACCAGGAATTCAAGATTAGCCTGGGAAGCATGACAAGACCTTATGTCAAGAAATAATAATAGACGTTGATTTTATATGGCATAACTAACACCTATTGTACATGTTGATACTAATGGTCAAACATATATTAGAATATGTTTTTGTTGTTTTTTTTTTTTTTTTGAGACAGTCTCACTATGTAGCTCAGGCTGCCCTGGAGTTTCCTATATAGCCCAGACTTCCCTCAAACTTGCAGTGATCCTCCCACTTCTTCCTTTCTAGTGTTGGGATTATAGATGTGTGTGTTGTGCCCAACTGTGGGATGAAATTTTAATTCAGGGAATATGTTACATAACTGTGCCAAAAGACTTAACTTTAATATTCATTGTCCTGGATCATCAGACTCTGGAAGTAACCGACTCTGTACACCATCCTCAGGGACCATTTTTGCATATGGACAAACTGGAACAGGCAAAACTTTCACCATGGAAGGTGTCCGTGCAGTGCCGGGGCTCAGAGGGGTCATCCCCAACTCATTTGCTCACATATTTGGTCACATCGCCAAAGCAGAAGGTGACACAAGGTGAGAGAGTGCTTCCATTTCGTAATAGGAGAGGTTCAGACCTAGGAAAGACCTAGAGGTATTGAATTATAAACACATTTAAGACATTGAATATTCTATTATACTTTACAGGTTTCTGGTTCGAGTGTCATACTTAGAGATATATAATGAAGAAGTTCGAGACCTTTTGGGCAAGGATCAGACACAGAGGTTGGAGGTAAGGATGGAATTAGACTTAAAATAAAAATTGGAATAGAGGGCTGGAGAGATGGCTCAGTGGTTAAGAGCGCTGGCTCTTCTTCCAAAGGACCCGAGTTCAAATCCCAGCACCCACATGGCAGTTCACATCTGTCTAATTGCCTGGTGTGGTGGTGCACGCCTTTAATCCCAGCACTCGGGAGCCAGAGGCAGGTGGATCTCGTGAGTGCAAGTCCAGCCTGGTCTACAGAGTGAGCTCCTGGATAGCAAGGGCTACACAGAGAAACCCTGTCTCAAAAAACAAAAACAAAAAAAAATTGGAATAGAGTGCTTTCCAAGTTAAGGTTCTTTTTCTACAAAAGGTGCTTCTAAAAACCAGCTGCATGTGTCAGTTCTTACAAGTGCAGACTCATTTGAGCATCAATCACTGAAGCATGGCTGCTGAGTGAGGTGGTAAATTTGATAGATATTGCCAACTTAAAAATAATTTAAGATACAAGCCGGGCGGTGGTGGCGCACGCCTTTAATCCCAGCACTCGGGAGGCAGAGGCAGGTGGATCTTTGTGAGTTCGAGGCCAGCCTGGTCTACAAAGTGAGTCCAGGACAGCCAGGGCTACACAGAGAAACCCTGTCTCGAAAAAAACCAAAATAATAATAATAATAATAATAATAATTTAAGATACAAAACAAGAAAAGATTAACCTTTTAAATGTTAATATTGAAATTTTTTATTTTTGTTTTGAATGGAAAAAATCCATTTGTTTTTTCTATTCAAAGATCCTTGCCAATATCCTCCTCCCCCAGACCAATCTGCCTTCTATTTTTGAAAGTTTTAGGTTAAATACCACATTGCAGAAGCTTGCCTTGTTCCTTTCACTAGCTTGTTTTCCCTGAATACATTCCTTGGGCTGGCAAGATACATTCCCAAGGGCTCAGCAGGTAAAGGGGCTTGCCACTGAGCCTGAGGACCTGAGTTTGATCGATGAGACCCACATGGTGGAGGGAGAGAACCATGAACTATTTTCTCATACTGTCTTGTCTTTTATTCATGACGTCATCACAGATAATTTTGTGTGTACTATTCGTTTGTATATTCCTATGTATTGTCACCTCCATGAGTACAGGCATCACTCATAACTGTAACCAACTTTCATTCCATGTGTAACTTACTAAGTAACCAGAACACTTATTGTAATAAAGTCGTATGCATTATTTTTGTTTGTTTTTTTAGGTTAAAGAAAGGCCTGATGTGGGAGTATACATCAAAGATTTATCAGCTTATGTAGTCAATAATGCTGACGATATGGATAGAATCATGACTTTAGGCCACAAAAATCGTAAGTGTGGTACATTATTGTGATAAATTGCTTGTATTTGAATGTTGGTTGAGAAGCAAATAAGTAAGGCTTTTGCCCCATATAGGTTGAATTTTTATTCTTTTATTTTATTAGTATTATTTGTTGTTGTTGTTTATTTGAGACAGGATTTCTCTGTGTGGTCTTGTCTGTTATGGAATTTACTCTGTAGACCAGGCTAGTCTCAGACTCACAGAGATCCACCTGCCTCTGCTACCTGAGTTCTGGGATTAAAAGCATATACCACCACTGCCCAGCAAATTTTTTTAAAGCCCACTCATATTATTTACTATCTAGGGAACATATATGAATGAACAATAGCACAGATTGTTTTTTGTTTTTTTTTTTAAGATTTATTTATTTATATGAGTGCTCTCTCTGCATGCACACCTGCAGCCAGAAGAGGGCATCAGATCACACTGTGGATGGTTGAGAGCCACCATGTGGTTGCTGGGAATTGAACTCAGGACCTTTGGAAGAGCAGCCACTGCTCTTAACCGTTGAGCCATCTCTCCAGGCCCACAGATTATTTTAATGCTGACAAAAGTTTTCTTTTTATTAGTACAAATCTTTATTTAGAAACAGGGCCTTGGGGGCTGGAGAGATGGCTCAGCGGTTAAGAGCAATGGCTGCTCTTCCAGAGGTCATGAGTTCAATTCCCAGCAACCACATGGTGGCTCACAACCATCCATAATGAAATCTGGTGCCCTCTTCTGGCCTGCAGATATACCTGCAAACAGAATACTGTATACATAATAAATAAATCTTAAAAAAAAAAAAGAAAAAAAAAGAAACAGGGCCTTACTGTCCTAGTTAGATTTTATCTATTTTATTTTATGTGTATGAGTGTTTTGCCTGCATGTATGTAAGTGCACCACATGTATGTAGTGCCCACAAAGGCCAGAAGAAGGCATCAGATTTGGAACTGAAGTTACAGACAGTTGCAATCAATTATGTGAGTGCTGGGAACCAAACCCAAGTCCTCTGGAAGAACAGTAACACTCTTAGCTGCAGAGCCATCCTCTTTCTAGCCTCTTTTTTTGTTTGTTTGTTTTGTTTTCTTGAGACAGGTTCTCTCTACATAGTGTTGGCTGTTTTGGAATTTACTATATAATCAAGATTGGCCTTGAACTCACAGAGATCCTCTTGCTTCTTCCTCCCAAGTGCTGGGATTAAAGGCGTGCACCACCAAGCATGCCTCTTCAGCCTCTTACAGTGCCAGTCTTTGAAGCTGTTTTCATAGTTAAAGTCTTTTGTTTGTTTATTTTTTTGAGACAGAGTTTCTCTGTGTAGCCTTGGCTGTCCTGGAACTCACTCTGTAGACCAGCCTGGCCTCGAACTCAGATCAGCCTGCCTCTGCCTCCTGGGTGCTAGGATTGAAGATGTGTGCCACCACCACCAGGCAAGTTAAAATCTTGATAACATTTTGATTGAGCACTTAGTGAGTGGGAGGTGATTGTGCTGTGTGCATTATGAGAGTGATCACTTAGTCTTCACTGTAGTCTACTGGGATTTGGAAGACTAAGATGTAGTTTAAATAACATGTCTAAGGTAATAGAATTGCTAAGTGGCAGGGTGAGTGTTTGAACCTAGGCTGTTAGTGTAAGTTAGCCAGATCTGTACTGCTTCCCTTTAGTTGAGAAGAAGAGCAAAATTAAATAACATTTTTTCCTCTCTAGTAATTATTGTAGATTTTTTTATCTAAAGAATAAAAATCTTGCCAGGTGTGATAGCTTATACCTTTAATTCAGGTGTTTAGAAGGCAGAGGCTAGTGGACTTTTGAGTTTGTAGCCAAGTTTTGTCTACATAGGAGTTTTAGGCCAGACAGAGCTGTCTTGCCCAGACTGGCTCTAGCTTGTGATCCTCCTGCCTAGGTCTCCTACATACTAGGATTACAAGAATGAACCTCCACACTGATTTAACATGTGTTAAAATGTTGTTTGTTTTTGTTTTTAGACAGTCTCACATGTAGCCCTGGGTGGCCTGGAACTTGATGTTTAGATGAAGCAGGGTCACAGAGATCCGCCTGCTTCTGCCTCCTGAGCATTGGGATTAAAAGCATGCATCATCATGCCCAGCTCTTAATATTTTTTTAAAAAGTTCCTGTGCGATTGGCATCTTTTGATTACTGGATATGGATCCACCTCATGTTTTTAATGACTGTATAGTAATTTAACTATTCCATAGTAGATTAGCCAACACTGTGTTGAGTCTTTCTGGTCCTCACTGTTTCAGATAGTGTTGTACTGATTCTTCCTGCAACATCTAATGAATGTGTATCAATTCTGTAGTTTGGAGTCCCAAACATAATTCTCCCTAGAGAAGGTTGAGTTATCAGCATTTTTCACAGTTATTTAACACATATTTCTTTTGTGGTGTTAATTTTATTTTGCAAGAGAGAAGGTCTTAGTATGTTGCCAAGGCTGGCCTAGGTCACCGGGTTGACATGCCCTCCTGCCTTGGCCTTGTAAGTGGACACCACCATGTCCAGCTTCAAAGACAGTTATAATCTTTAGATAATAATATTTTGGAATGAAGTTAACCTGTAGTTTATAGTTAGTTATAGTTGGTGGTTGTGACTGTGATGAATGTTCTGGGAATTTAATTAATAAAGGTACTCTCTGGGCTGAGGATAGCTCAGTTGGCAGAGTTCTTACCTACCTTTCATAAAGCCCTGGTTCAACCCAAGCATAAACTGTGGTGATGGTGCTCCAGAGACAGAGATAGGACAGCAAAGGTTAAGGGTAGCCTGGTCTACCAGACACCCTGTCTAAACAAGCAAAGTAAACACAAAGGCATTCTGTTGCAGTATTTAAGGGTTTCCTTTCGTTGTTAAAGGTTCTGTTGGTGCAACTAACATGAATGAGCATAGTTCCCGATCCCATGCCATCTTTACAATTACTATAGAATGCAGCGAGAAAGGCGTTGATGGAAACATGCACGTCAGGATGGGGAAGCTCCACCTGGTGGATCTTGCTGTAAGTAACTGGATGCTACTTAAAGGAGAGTTCTCTGTGGTCCATTTATCTGTTAATAGAAATTAAAGTCAAAGTTATGATTTCCATGTAATTTTAGATTGCTTATTATGGGATCTCTGAAAGTAGATATAGTTGCATTATGATTCTCTGTACTTCTGTCACTGAGCATCAGCAACTGTGAGCTCCTGGCTAGGCTTTCTTTGATTATTCTTACTCACTTCTTCCCTCATTATTTTGAAGTGAATTCCAGATGTCATATGAGATATTTTAAATTACTTAAACAAACAAAAACAGACTTTAGAAAAAGCACATTCAGTCGGGCGTGGTGGTGCACGGCTTTAATCCCAGCACTCAGGCAGAGGCAGGTGGATCTCTGAGTTCAAGGTCAGCCTGGTCTACAAAGTGAGTCCAGGACAGCCAGGGCTACACAGAGAAACCTTGTCTCGAAAAACCAAAAAAAGAAAAAGAAAAAGCACACTTTATTTTTTTTAAAAAATTAGTTCAATTTTTGTCTGTTTATTTCTAGGGGTCAGAAAGACAAGCAAAAACTGGAGCCACAGGACAGCGCCTCAAGGAAGCTACAAAAATCAACCTTTCACTGTCCACCCTGGGCAATGTCATTTCTGCCTTGGTGGATGGAAAAAGCACTCATGTGCCATATCGGAACTCTAAACTGACACGTCTTCTGCAGGATTCCTTAGGAGGGAACTCAAAAACTATGATGGTAAGACTTCAGTCATGGCAGAGTTAATTCATATAAGGCAAATTTAAGATTCTAATTTATGCCCATTATTGATGTGAATAGCATTTTACAAATCAATCTAATTTCTTCATGTAATGCACCATGTAATTTCCCATGGTTGAATTGTTTTCCATACCTATATGATTGATGGTGATTTAAAGAAGGCCAAATTGCATATATATGCTTCAGGTATGTCTTGGTTATGGTGTTATTAGAAGATATGTAACAGGCTGGAGAAATAGCTCAGAGGTTGGGAGCAGTGTCTGCTCTTCCAAAGGTCCTGAGTTCAATTCTCAGCAACCACATGGTGACTCATGACCATCTGTAATGAATTCTGGTGCTCTCTTTTGACCTGCAGGTATACATGCAGGCAGAACACTATACATAATAAATAAATCTTTAAAACAAAAAAAAAAACAGAAAGAAGTGGTGTAGAATGATGAATTAGATTTCTAATTCAACAGTGTGCGAATATTGGACCAGCAGATTATAATTATGATGAAACCATCAGTACCTTGCGATATGCCAACCGCGCCAAGAACATCAAAAACAAAGCCAGAATTAATGAAGATCCAAAGGATGCTCTGCTTCGCCAGTTTCAGAAAGAAATAGAAGAGCTGAAGAAAAAGCTTGAGGAAGGTAACTTCTTACAAAGATTACTGTTGGTTGAAGCATGCTGGTGACCACAGGATTTGCTTCCTGCCAAGCAATAGCCTCTAACATTGATACTGTGTTGTACTGTATTGAGGTTGTATCTGTGTGTGTGTGTCTGTGTTGGACGTGTGAATGCAACCACCCACACGCCACAGTGCCTGTGTGAAGGTCAGAGGACACCTTCTGGCTCTCCGTGCACTCTGCTCTCAGGATCAAGTCATGTCAGGGTTGCCTGGCAAATATTTTACCTGATGAGCCATGTGTTTGGTCTTAACACTGACATTTAAAATAATATTTCTGAGGAATGTGTCTGTTAAGAAAATGTTTTCTAGCCGGGCAGTGGTGGCGCACGCCTTTAATCCCAGCACTTGGGAGGCAGAGGCAGGTGGATCTTTGTGAGTTCGAGGCCAGCCTGGTCTACAAAGTGAGTCCAGGACAGCCAGGGCTACACAGAGAAACCTTGTCTTGAAAAACCAAAAAAAAAAAAAGAAAATGTTTTCTAAGATGAAATCCTAGCTGCTTTTAGTAGCTTCCTGGTTGGTTCCTGGCACTTCCACACTGGCCACAAGAGCTCTGACTGGCATAGAGCTGCCTGAGCAGCAGGTCCAGAGACCAAACCTTTGGGGCCTCTGGGGAAGACCTAGAGGTGCCAGCATGCCACTCATGTGTCTGGAGATGAGCAGGAGATAATGAGAGTTGGCGCTTTTACATGGCCCCTAGGTGGCATTCCTAGCCAGTCTGTTTCCAAGGTCTTCATTTCCTAGTCAGTGCAGAGCACATACCTTTATTTTGGTGATTCATTTATTTTTCACACTTTTATATGATAAAATGTACATAATAAAAGTTGACATTTGGCTCTGCATGGAAAAAGATTGTGCATTATTTGTGCTTTTATGTCCGTCTTATTCCCAGTGTAAGGGCTTCTGGGCTCTTTTGCATTGTGGCTTGTTAGGATTTCCTTCTTAGATCACTACGACTCTATCCTGCTTCCAACCTGTTTTGCATATCCATCTGGTCCTGTGTTAGGGACTGAGTTGCTGCACCTCTTGGTCTGTGTGAATGAGTGGCTGTGCACGTTGGATACACATGTGTTAAAGGGCTTGTGCACACTGCATCCAGAGGGAGTCCTAGAGTCATATTATTTGTAATACATTTCACTTCATTTGTGTCCTTCTGACCCTGTGCTTTTTTTTTTATACTTAATGATCATACAAACAATAAAATTCAGGCAAAAGCATTAGAGGAATACTTTTATAAACTTAGTTTAAAATTATTTGAGGTTTATAGACGTTCATATAGTACCTTACTGAGTTTCCATCTGCCCATGCTTGGCATTACTCACAGCCAGGGTCTTATTACTGAGCACAGAACATTCTGACTCAGACTACCAAGACTTAGCCAGTGTCCTTCCAGTGAGATCCTTGTGTGAAATGACAGTTTGTGACTGTTTGTTTGTCCATTTGATGTTTTAATATAGGATGTCATTCAGTAGCACAGCCGGGCCTCACTCCCCTGGCAGTCCTTATCTCAGCTTCTAAAAGCTTATAACTCTAAAACATAAATTTAAGGGCTGGAGAGATGGTTCAGCAGCTGAGAACACTGACTGCTCTTCCAGAAGATCCGGTTTCTGTTCTTAGCACCGGCACAGAGGCTCATAACCATCAGTAACTCCTGTTCCAGGAGGTATGACACCCTCTTCTGGACTCCGTGGGCACTGCACATACTTGAAGCACATACATACATGCCGGCAAAGCACCCATATACATAAAATTCAAAACAAAACAGAGATAGACATCTTAAACAGAAAACAGGACAAAATGCTTCCCAAAATGATCACGTTTTTTAAAAAGCAGGTGCTAGTACATAATCCTTGTGTATGCTTAAAGCTGACTCACAGTGGGTCAGATTTTAACTTCTCTGTCAGAATGTAAGAATAAAGTTTCTAGCTAGGCATGAAGGTACACATCTTTATCCCAGCACTCAGGAGACCGATGCAGGTAGATCTCTGTGAGTTCCAGGCCAGTCAGAGCTACACGGTGAGATCCTGTCTCAAAAAATTATATTTTCTAAAGTGGTAAAATAAAACTTCTGTGTACATTGTGTGTGTGGTTGCATGTGAGTCTGTGTGTGTGCATGGGCTTGGAGACATGAGGACAGTGGTGGTACTGTTCCTCACATATGGTCCACTCTTTTGTGGGGCTAGGGGGAGTCAGGATCTCTCACTGGCCTGGAATTTACCAGGTAGGCTACGCTGGCTTGTCAGCAAAGCCCAGGAATCCTGCAGTCTCCATCTGCCCTTACCTATTTATAAGTTTAAACATGTCAGACACACTATCTTTGAAGATTTAAATACATTTTCAGTTTGTGTTTGGGGCAACAAAAACTTGCTGAGGAGAACAGATACAGGCATTTTCTAAATAGCCAATGACTTGGCACAGACTAAAAATCATTGTTCCATTTACATCCAAGGGGAAGAAGTGTCGGGCTCTGATGTCAGTGGGTCAGAGGAGGATGACAATGAAGAGGGTGAACTTGGAGAAGATGGAGAAAAAAGGAAAAAGAGAAGGGGTAAGTTCAGTTCATGTTCTAGCCAGTAGGAACTGGTGATGATGTTCCTGGTACCAGTCCCTGATGATGCAAGTGCCCACTTTTTCATTTGCTGTTTTTAATTATGGTGGTGGTTCCAGCAGGGAATGTATGCTGTGTGTGGTTACATTTGTAAACTTTCTCTGTTGTTTATCTTGCTTACTCAGGATGCTATATCATCTCTTGTAAGAGTTTTAAGTCTTAAAACTCTGGGTTAGTAGATATATCATCATGCAGTTTTACATCTTTGTTATTTACCTAGCTGCTTTTGAATTTAGGATAATGTGCGTTTTTCAAGTGACGTTAGCCTTTAGAAATCTTTTGCAGGTGGTAAATTTGAATGAAGATCACAGTTTTTCATTGAATTCCTTTCTTTGTGAACTGTGTGTCATTCTCAGCCTTCAGGGCTGTTTCCAGGGTGAATTAAAACTGTTGTGCCTACGCTGCAGACAGGATATGGAGAAGGGTGTCCATGCCTCATTTCAAACTCAGGGCTCTCCTCAGCTCCTATAGGCTGCTGCGCATTCATAGTTGACCAATCTTGTTGAAAACAAACCCATCAGTGCTTAGTGGGGAACTCAAATTAAAAATGGAAGATTCTGTACATTCAAAACGCAGAAAAAGCATTATGTAGGGCAAAGCTGGCAGAGTACAGTGTGCTGGCAAAATCCATGTGGAACTTGATTTTGTAAATGAAGCGTCCTAAAGCAGCCATTGCTCATTTGTTTACATGTGGTCTCTTACTCTTTCACACTTGTGAAAAGCTTGTGGTCTGGTTGATGGTCCTTTGAAAAAACTGTTAGCCAATTCAGACTTAAGAAGTGTTTTTAGGGCTGGAGAGATGGCTCAGAGGTTAAGAGCACTGGCTGTTCTTCCAAAGGTCCTGAGTTTAATTCCCAGCAACCACATGGTAGCTCACAACCATCTATAATGAGGTCTGGTGCCCTCTTCTGGCATGCAGGTGTGCATGCAGACAGAACACTGTATACATAATAAATAAATCTTAAAAAAATAAAGTATTTTTATTCATAGCTGGTTTTTCGGAGTAAACTTGTTTTCTAATCTGAAGTACATAGTAGACTTACTAAAAATAAATTTTATGTATAAAAAAGTACCAGTAAGCTGGGCGGTGGTGGCGCACGCCTTTAATCCCAGCACTCGGGAGGCAGAGGCAGGTGGATCTCTGTGAGTTCAAGGCCAGCCTGGTCTACAAAGCGAGTCCAGGACAGCCAGAGCTACACAGAGAAACCCTGTCTTGAAAAAACCAAAAAAAAAAAAAAAAAGTACCAGTGGTTAATATGTTAAAATATTTTGGCCAGTTGTGGTGGCGCACACCTTTAATCCCAGTACTTGGGAGGCAGAGGCAGGTGGATCTCTGTGAGTTCCAGGACAGCTAGGGCTGTTATACAGAGAAACCCTGTATAACAGGGTTTTTGTCCCGAAAAACCAAAAAATAAAATAAAATAAAGTACTATGTCATAACCCTGTGCTGAGAAGCTTAACATTTTTCAGTGAGCCTTGCCAATTATGTTGTCAAGCTTTAAACGTAAATAAGTAAAGTCTGATGGCTTGATGTCTTCAGGGGAGATGGGGGTTTGTCTGTAATGAAGGGCAGCTTATTTCTGTAATGTGAATTGTGTGACTTTATATTTTAAAGTTGTTTCTTTTTTTTTTTTAGCTTAAATAGACTTGTATGTCACCAAATGACATTTTTTGTCATTTCAACCCTCTGAATAATTATGCTTTAGATGAGTAGTGGGATTCGCCACTACTGCAGATCTTTAAAGAAATGCAGTTCTAATTCCCCACATGGCTTTGTGACAAGAGGATGGTGGCTGGACTACCTAGTTTTAAGCTAGAGTGAGTTGCTCTTGAATGCAAAGCTTGATTGTCCTCTAAATTCTTCCTGCAGAACTCAAGTTTTCTCTGTGTATTTGTTCATTTCTTGTTCCCTCTCTCTGGTTCCCGTGGGCTCGTTTCTTTGTCTTCCAGGCAGTAGCAGCAGCAGTAGCTCAGACTCCACATGTTCTGTCATAGAGAAGCCTCTGGATGAGTTCTTGCCTCGTGAGTGGTGGCCCTCACCTTCTCTAACAGAGCTCTGGCTTCTCCATCACTCATGGGCTTCATTTGGGAGATGCTGCCCTACTCCCTGTCATGACTGGTCCATGTTGGGCTCCCAGTAGAACAAGCATGTGACCCCACCCTGCCATGGCTTCAGTTAACTGTGAAACATAGGTCAGAGCCTATGTTTGAGACAGTGGAAGACAGAATCATGCTTTTGCTGCTGAGATAATGTAAAGAGAGCTAGTAAGCTGTGTGAAAGAGTAATCCTCAGGATTCTTTTTTATGCCTCATTATACAGTTTTGATTCTGGTCAGTGTGAGAGGCACAAACAGTAAATCTTGAATCTCTACAAGTACCAACTAAAGTTTGTTGGTGCAGTAGCACCCATGTAACAAGCCATATGTGCTTCAAATAAAGAGATGTGTACAGCCCGAGGCAAGTAAAGAAGACTGAGCAGTAGTAGTTCATTCCAACTGGGTGCTTCCCCACTGCTAAGTTACCAGGTTGGCTTTAAGACTTTCTGAGATATGATTAGAAAACTCAGAGTCCCACAGAATTCATAAAGTTCTTTAAACAGCCGGGCGGTGGTGGCGCACGCCTTTAATCCCAGCACTTGGGAGGCAGAGGCAGGCGGATCTTTGTGAGTTCAAGGCCAGACTGGTTTGCAAAGCAAGTCCAGGACAGCCAAAGCTGTTACACAGAGAAACCCTGTCTCGAAAAACCAAAAAAAAATCTTTAGACTTTAGACTTAGATTTGTTTGTAAACTGTAAGTTGAAAAGCATTATTTAATTGTCTATTTCTACTTTCAGAAGAAAATGGAAGCGATGCTTGCTTCCACCAGCTTGCAGCTTGCTGTCTCTTAAAGCATTATCTGTATCCTTACCTTTTCTAAACTAATGACAGAAACCACTGCTTTTAGATTTACTAGGAAATATCTCAAGAATCTCAAGACACTATGTCTGTTGACACTGTTGAAACAAGTTACCAGAACTGCTGGCCTCACCAGATAACTTATAAAATACATGGCATTATTCGGGCACCACATAGAAGCACAGTTTTGTATTAAAAAACTGTGAAATGAGAGAAAAATACCTGAGTAGGAAGCATTGTAATTTAATTTTCTGTTCTAAAACTTACCATTCTTAGAGAGTAGTTATATGAAAGTAGGTTGTGAAATGAGTTGTACCTTATTCGATTCAAGACTTTTTTTTCCAATTCAAGAAGCTCTAATTGCTGCTCATATACCTAACATTTAACTTTTGTTGTCGTAACATAATGTGTTGGGGAGGTGGAGAGATGATTGTCCCAGCATGAGGGTGCTGTGTTGTAATTTGTGTGTATGTCCCCTCCCATTAAAAATATGAATGGCCGTTCGATGTCCCTTGCTTGAATCATCAGTTGTCATTGTTTAGTTACCCAGAACAATCTACCCATAGGCTGAATGTAAGTTTGCTGCTATACAGGTGCACTTCATTTTACATAATTAAAGAGCTGCTTACAAATCAAGTTGAAAAATAAAATTTGTGTAAACTTACTGCTTTTAAAATCCATTAACTCTTTTGTTAGTCACATGATCAGTATAAACTACCATAAACTAGTTTTTCTGTTTTGTTGCTTCAGGTCTACCTGGTAGATTTTCTTAAAATGGGGCACACCTGTAATGGGTCTTTACACAGAAGAAACATTGAATTGGGAAATTTTGGAAATGAACCATGAGAGCTTTGTTTCTTTTAATTTGCTAATTTTAAAATTTGACTTCATCTTTGGTTTTGCCCTTTTAGATATTCCCAGGTCTTAGCAGGTTCCCAATTCCATGTCTGTAATCCATCAGCATAAGCACCATGAGCTCTGACCTGTACCACTTGCAGGGCACTTGGGGTTGTGTGGGCACACAGGGTGGACTGTCTTATGGAACATGCTTTCTTTCTCTGTGGATTCTATTTCAGTTTTGTTCATGTCCGTGCTCATGCTAACAGAATGCTGGTACACATTTTCTCTGTTTTACAAAGGAGATAATGTTTTCCTTTCTTCCTCCCGTCTCTGTGCACATGCTTCCTGTCTGCGACTCGCTTACTGCTTCTTTGCAAGACCAAGCAGGTTGGTGTGATTGGCTTGCACTCCACGTGGTGCACTTAACTTATTTTCTCAAGACTTTTTATTTAAGTACTTCACATTTTTAAAATTTAATAATTTTTACAAGGTAAGTATTTGTCTTTAAAAACAATTCCATTTTAGCTATTAAAAAAAAATTTCCCCCTAAATCCTTAAAGATTCTCTAAGCCAATTCTTGAAAATGCACATATAACTGATTTGACATTCGGGCATTTTCCTCCTTTTTTGAAGGCCAAGAGTCAGTTCCAGTTGTCACTTGCTGCAGCTCCGCCTTTGCCCACCCTGTCAGGTCTCCTTCAGTTGGGTAGCACCTGGCAAAGGGGGACCTGAGAGGCTCACTACTTCTCTTTGACTTAGCCAAATACCTTTTTTATGATATCCACATGCCTTTTTACATTTACTTAAAATTTGTATACTGAATTTTATCATTGAAAAAGGTTTCTGAGGTTGAGTTTTTTTTTCCCCTCTTGGGGTTTTTTGTTGTTGTTGTTTGTTTTGTTTTTGTTTTTTATTGATTTGGTTGATAAGATTCTGTGTGTGTGTGTGTGTGTGTGTGTGTGCGCACGCTCATGAGAACGAACCCCAGGGCTTTGCACATGGTGGCCAAGCACAGAGTCTCACACACACACACAAACACACACCTCTACACCTCCACCTCCACCTCCGTCTCCTTTTAAAAATCTCTTTGGAAGTCTTTGTAGTCTCTTATCTCCTCAGAGTGATCAAAGTGCTCATTGGCTACAGAGGGCAGATCACTTCACAGCATTCCCTAGTGGAAAGCAGCCTGTTGGAGGCAAAGGCTTGTTGTGGCTTGTATACAAGGGAGCCCAGGATAAAAATTCATTCCTTAAAGATCTGTGTAAAAGTTCTCTGGGTCACCAACTTTTTACATAGTCACATTTAGTTTCGAATGCTATTTGGAAAAAAATTATGTGGCTTGTCAGTTAATTCTGGCTCATGGGACTTGAATGTATGAACTTGTGAACTGACCCTAGATGTATGGAGTGTCTTCATGAGACCCTCATGAGCACAGGGCAGACCCTTGCTGCTAAAGAGTGGGTTCGAAGGGGTTACTGCATAAGGTGGTCGGTTAATCAGAGGATGGTGTGCATATATCTTAAATGCAAGCCCTTTTTGTATTAGTGCCTCCTGATGGGTGTTTGGAACTGTTTATAACTAACTATTAGCAAAACAAAACACAAGTCCAAAATTGTGTTCGTATATTGATCCGATCATTTTATCTATACTGTTAGTACCCATGCCTTCTATAGGTGCTATTTGGGTTTTAACATAGTTGCCATTTTTCCTCTAAACATCTGTAATCCTGAGGTGGAAGTTACATGTTTTAATATATATATACTTCCTGTAAACCTGAACTTAGACTTTTCTCCTCAAAAAAAATTTTTTTTGTTTGGGTTTTTTGAGACAGAGTTTCTCTATGTAATAGAGCCCTGGCTGTCCTGGACAAACTTTGTACACCAGGCTGGCCTCAAACTCAGAGATCTGCCTGCCTCTGCCTCCAGAGTGCTGGGATTAAAGGTGTGTGCCACTACACCCAGCTTCTCCTCAAATTTTTGTTTTACTGATAGAAAATCTTTTCAAGGAATTTATTGGGAATAGGAATTACATTTTTTCATTCAAATTATTTTTCTAAAGCGTAATTCAGAAGGTTCAAGATGGCTATGCCGATAGGCCAGGCCAGGCCCACCTCCAAAACGGAGTGCAGTGAATCACACCACACCAGCCGCCCGATCACAGCTCTTAGTTCCTCTTTGGTTTTGTGCCTTAGATTTTGCTTTAAACTTTGGTTCTGTAAAAGGAAGGATGCTGGTAAACCTTTGAGTTTCTAATGAGATTTTGCCTTAAGAGTTGACAAAGCCTGTGCATGATCTTCCTTTCATGGTTCCTACAAGAAGATACTGAGATCTGTAGTGCCATCGTGATTGTTTTTCAGTTTCTTCTCCTCCTTAGCAGGAGGGGTGGAGATACTCATTTGTAATCCTCTGCCCTTGTCCCTTGGTTAGGAAGTTGAGCACGACAAACTTTCAGGAGAGAGCCTCAGGCCTGACAGTTCTATGAAATGCTTGTTGTTCTGAAGGAGTGCGTTTCTAAGAACTTGCATCAACCAGAAATGAATTGTCATTGGCTCAGTTTCAGAACCATTTTAGTAACCTAGTGTTTTCTCTTTTTGATTTTTTTTTTGTATAACCTGATGGTTTTGAGATTCATTGGTGAGCTTTGTGTGAGCACACGCTTGGACATTGCATTCCAGCCTTATTTGTTGGTAGTGTTCCTACTGACTGTTCATACTTGGCACGCTTGATGTGAGTTAGGGTCTTTGATAATCTAGTTTGACATAGTAAGTTACTTTGAAGGCTCATTTATCATTTACCATGGCAGTTTATCAGTGTAAAATACCTACCTTAAGTAAGTAACTCACATAATGAGTGTGGAAGTGATTGAAGAAGCATTTTCCTTTTTAGCTTCTATGTGCTATTTGGAAACCCATAGGCCTTGCTCTTTTCTTTTTTTTTTTTTTTAATTTGGCTTTCCTATTAATTTTCTTTCCCTTTTTCTGCTCATCTGTTTTGTTCCTTTTTCATTTTCCCCTTACATATCATTACATAGTTGGACGACAGTTTGAATTTATTAATGAATTTAAAAGTTCTAGGAACTACTAAGTAGAAATAGAAATTTAACATTTGCTCTTGTATGACTGCGAATAGGCAGTGCTATACTAAGATAATTCTTATGTCTGAAACATAGACTGGTTTTAGTGACTGCTGCAATTACATGACTCAAATAGGTAAAAAGAAAGTTTCCCCAGATAAGATGGTGGAAATGCAAGCGAAAATTGACGAGGAGAGAAAAGCGCTGGAAACAAAACTTGACATGGAAGAAGAAGAAAGAAACAAGGCTAGAGCTGAACTAGAGAGACGGGAGAAAGACCTTCTGAAGGCCCAGTGAGTGCCCTGGGGTTGCTGTGGGTATGCGCGCAGTTTCTAGGGTCTGCAGCGGATTGTGGACCCGGAAAACTAATCAGTTAAAAAGCAACCAGAGCTTAAGTTTTCCTCCAGCATAGCTGATGGGGTAGAGGGTCCACCCTGTGTGATATATTTCTAAAACTGGATCTTTCTGGTCATTTACTCTCCACGTAGGAGAAAAATAGTGGCCAAAGTAAAGTGTACCTCAGGTGACGACTTAACTCTGTGCTGTGGTGTGATTGGAGAGATGGCCACATTACTGAGCTTCTCTGCGTGTGTATCTGCAGTTCCACTCAGACTGAGTGACTGACGTTAGAACAGCAGATGACAGGGATTTGAAGGCTCTCCTTTGGATTATAGACAAGAGCATCAGTCTCTGCTGGAGAAGCTTTCTGCTCTGGAGAAAAAGGTGATTGTTGGTGGTGTGGACCTGCTGGCCAAGGCTGAGGAGCAGGAGAAACTCCTTGAGGAGTCCAACATGGAGCTGGAGGAGAGGAGGAGACGAGCTGAGCAGCTTCGGAGAGAGCTCGAGGAGAAAGAGGTGACGCCACACAACGTGCAGCGTGCTCACTTTTCCAGTGGGGGGAAGCTAATACCAAAAATAAAATGCAAAGCAGGCGTTGGGTCATATTGAAGACAATAGTTACTAACATCTAGATCATTTGTTACATTGCATTTGTGACTTAAAGAAAATTATTCTGAAGTTAGCCTGTTTTTATCATAGCAAGAACGCTTGGACATTGAGGAAAAATACACCAGTCTGCAAGAGGAGGCGCAGGGAAAGACCAAGAAGTTAAAGAAGGTCTGGACCATGCTGATGGCAGCAAAGTCAGAGGTTGGTGTCTTAGAAGTTGCCCATGGTACGGCTTAGAGCCGCAATGTGTGCTTACATTTTTTTGGTTATTTGGCTGTTTTGTTTGTTTTGGGGGGGGTTGGTTTTTTGGTTTCAAGACAAGGTTTCTCTGTCCTGGAACTCACTCTGTAGACCAGGCTGGCCTTGAACTCAGAAATCCGCCTGCCTCTGCCTGCTGAGTGCTGGGATTAAAGGCGTGCTCCACCACACCCTGACTTTCTGTGCTTACAGTTTTAAAACACTGAAGACTCTCTTTTTTGTGTGTAACTTGAATTTTACTTGTTAAGCTCCCCTGTACCTCCACTTTCCCCAGCTGTCAGTCATGATCTGAAGTAGCCGATAACAGTGACAGTCTGTCCACGAACTGGGCCAGTTTTTGCTGGCTCGGGTGCAGGGCTTGTGCTTAAAATCTGTTTGCTTTGTGCGGACTCGGGTTCTCTGGTAGATGGCTGATCTCCAGCAAGAGCATCAGAGGGAAATTGAAGGCCTCCTGGAGAACATTCGGCAGCTCAGCCGCGAGCTTCGGCTTCAAATGCTCATCATTGATAACTTTATACCTCAGGATTACCAGGTGAGGGGAGAGTGACCTAGACAGCAGGTCGTTGGCGAGAGCTAGAGAACAAGCCAACGTAACTAATTTAAGAAGACAAATGTTTACCCTGCAGCTGTCCTCTATAAAGTTCTCCTGAACTAACCCTGTCATGTAAAAGTGTCCTAGTTAGGGTTACTGTTGTTGTGATGAAACCAATGAACCAAAAGCACATTGGGGAGGAAAGGGCTTGTTGGGCTTACACTTCCATGTTATTGTTTTTTTTTTTTTTTTTTTTTTTGGTTTTTCGAGACAGGTTTCTTTGTGTAACAGCTCTGGCTGTCCTGGACTCACTTTGTGGACCAGGCTGGCCTCGAACTCACAGAGATCCGCCTGCCTTTGCCTCCCAAGTGCTGGGATTAAAGGCATGCGCCACCACGGCCCGGCCCATGTTATTGTTGATCATTGAGGGGAGTCAGGACAGGATAGGGACCTGGAGCCAGGCCATGGAGGGGTGCTGCTTACTGGGTTGCCCCCCATGGCTTACTCAGTCTGCTTCCTTAGACAACCCAGAACCACCTGGCCAGGGCTGACACCGCCCACATGGGCTGAGCCCTCCCCCATCCATCACCAACTAAGAAAACGCTCTGCAGCTGAATCTGATGGGGGCATTTTCTCAACTGAGGCTCCCTCCTTTCAGATAGCTCTAACTCGTGCCAAGATGACATAAAACTAGCCAGCAAAAAAGATGTTAAGTTTCTTTAGAATGTATTTATCTTTTGAGTATCTAAGTATCAAGAATGCGTCAGCCCATTGGAAGGATCTTGGTTCATGTAAGTACATGCACAATCAAGGTGAAGGTCCCATTGATTCATTAACACACTTTATTAGAAAGACAGGGAGCTGGACAGGTATCTCAGCGGTTAAGAGCAAACACTGGCTGCTCTTCCGGAGAACCCAGGTTCAATTCCCAGCACCCCATGGTGACTCATGACCATTTGTAATTCCAGTCCCAAGGGATCTAGTACCCTCATCTGTCCTGCACAGGCATTAGGCAGACATGTGGTTCACGGATAGACTCATATACATAAAATACAATGTGGTCCACCGATATACTCATATACATAAAATATATCCATAAATTTTTTTTGGTTTTGGTTTTTTGAGACAGGGCTTGTCTGTGTAGCCTTGGTTGTCCTGGAACTCACTCTGTAGACCAGGCTGACTTTGAACTCAGAGATCTGCCTGCTTCTGCCTCCCGAGTGCTGAGATTAAAGGTGTGCATCACCACTACCCAGCTACATAAATAATTCTTTAATTGGGCTGGAGAGATGACTCAGTGGTTAAGAGCACTGTCTGCTCTTCCAGAGGTCCTGAGTTCAATTCCCAGCAATCACATGTTGGCTCACAACCATCTATACTGGAATCTAATGCACTCTTCTGGCATGTAAGGGTACATGCAGATAGAGCTCTCTTATATGTAAAATAAATAAATCTTTTAAAAATAATAATTCTTTAATTAAAAAATAAGCAGAGGGGGAAGGGGTGGAAAGAGGGCACTGTGATGTAGATGTAACCTGAAGTAATAAATAAACACTAAAAAATAATAATAAGCAGAGGGGCTGGAGAGATGGCTCAGTGGTTAAGAGCACTGTCTGCTCTTCCAAAGGACCTGGGTTCAAATCCCAGCAACCATATGGCAGTTCACAGCTCTCTGTAGTTGCTGGGCATCGTGGTGCACCCCTTTAATCCCAGCACCCAGGAGGCAGAGGCAGGTGGATCTCTGAGTTCAAGGCTAGCCTGGTCCACAAACTGAGTCCAGGATAGCCAAGGATACACAGAGAAACCCTGTCTCAAAAAATCAAAACAAGCCGGGCGTTGGTGGCACACGCCTTTAATCCCAGCACTTGGGAGGCAGAGGTAGGCGGATCTCTGTGAGTTCGAGGCCAGCCTGGTCTACAAAGTGAGTCTAGGACAGCCAGAGCTGTTATACAGAGAAACCCTGTCTCGAAAAACCAAAAAAAAAAAAAAA
>CAJQZJ010032020.1:4090361-4112717 GCA_907164525.1 Lophiomys imhausi
GTGTGTGTGTGTGTGTGTGTGTGTGTGTGTGTGTGTGTGTGTGTGTGTGTGTGTGCAGATGCAGATCTCTTCCGCTCTAGGGCTCACTGGTTAGGCTAGCCTAGCAGACCAATGAGTCTGCTTCCACCAGGCCAGATACTGCTAAGCTCAGCTGTTTACTTGAGTGGTGGGGGTCAAACTCAGCACTTTACCTACTGAGCCATGCCCTTTCCCCACTTTTAAGATTTTATTTTTGTGTTTGTCAGGGGGTGGGGTGGGGAGGTATGTACACATGAGTGCAATTGCCCATGGAAGCTAGAAAGGGGTGTCGGATTCCCCATACTGAGGTCACAATTGTGAGCTGTGCAGCATGGGTGCTAGGAACTGAATTCCAGCCCTCTGGAAAAGCAGTTTGTGTTCTCAACCTCTGAGCCATCTCTATAGTCCCTGCCGCCCCCACCCCCACGCCTGTTCCATCCCATCCTGTCTCGTACCCATGCCTTTTTTTTTAAGACAGTATCTCATTTAGCCCAGGCTGGCCTCCAACTCTGTATGTATAGCCAAGGCTGACCTCCAGTCTCTGATCATCTTGGCTCTTCCTCCTGAGTGCTAAGCTCACAGGCAGGAGCCACCACAGCTAGCCACCATTGCTGTTTCCTGCCTTCATGTTTTCCAGTGAATCAAATTCATTTGTAAAGCTAGTTGGTATCTGAATGAATGGTGATCACAGCTAGCCAGTTCAGAGGGCTCTGAAGCCTGGGCCCGAGCCTCAGAGGGCTGAGAGGCAGAGTCTCCAGACAAATTTGTTAGTGTATTAGCAGAATTGCTCCTTAAACCGTTTGATTTGCAAAGCAAATCAGGTATTCCGTCTTCCTTCGGAAGCTGAGCCCTTGTGTGGGAAAGTGATTGTGAAGAGGCTACTTCAAAAACAACCTGTTTCCTCTCAGCATTTATCTTGGGCTTCCTGCGACCCAACCTCCAGGTTACTTTTATCAGTGTTATCAGAACATCGGGCTGTCTTACCCAAACACGGTTATGGCTCTCTGAAGCATAGGACAGATCAGACGTTCTCCCACACCTGCGCCCCTCCCCCAGCCTCTCGGGAGGCTTGGGGAAATTTGAGTTGTAATCAAAGGCTGCCTTTCTCCAATTGTAGCTAAGAGTTTAACTGGGACTTTACAACCGAATAAAATTTTCTCAGAGTCCGATACCAATCTTAACAAAGAGGATATTGCCTAACCCTGGCCTAAAAGTACCAGAGACGCTGCAGAAATCCTACTCTGTCCTCAACTTCTAAGCTCCAGCAAGAGTTTTGCCCCTCACTGGCCAGACTGCCTCCTTTTTGTTGTTATTTCTTTAAGTTAGCATACAAAAAGGTCTCATTGAGGCATCCTCAGAGACGCATACCATTATAGTGTGTTTATTTAATGCCCCTCGCCCCCTCTCCTTCCCTATCCTTCCTCCAAATAGTCCTGGCTTGTGCCTCTCACAGATGACTATTCCACCCACCCTGTCCCTGAAGATCTCTCCCTGCTCTCTTAATCCCCTTCCACTTCACCCATGTGCACACACACAGATCTGTGAATACACACAGATTTAAATCCAGATTCTGCATAAAATGGGAAAATGTGGCTTTCTCAATCTGGCATTATTTTGTTTAAGATAATCCCCAGCTACACCTACTTTCTATAAACATCATGATTTCATTCTTCACGCCTAAGCACGATTCCATTGTGTATATGAGCAATATAGTCTTTATCTATTTATCTGTTGAGATCTTGTTTCCATACCTTCATGACTGTACAGGGCTACAGTGATCGTGAGTGGACAAGCAATCTCCGTAGTGTGCTCCTTCACAGTGCGGGTTTACAGCTGGGTCTTATGGTAGATATATGTACAGCTGGGTCGTATGGTAGATATGCGTTTAGTTTTTTGGGAACCTCTGTACCAGTTCCCACGGTTCTGCCCCAGGTTTCTTTCCCACCAGCAATGTTTCTGTGTCCTGGTGCCCTCTTTAATGTATCTTGGGGCTGGGGAGTGGCTCAGTGGATGAGGGCACCTACTGAGTATGCAGGAGGACCTGAGTTCACATCTCCAGGGTCCGCTTAACACGCTGAGCATAGCCGGGGTGCCTGTAACTCCAGCACAGTTGGGGTGCAGAGCAATCAAGTGTCAGTGACAGATCCTGTGTTGGAGACAGTCTGCATTACACCCAACGTCGCTCTCTGGGCTCTGGACTTGGGCCCACACAGGCAAGTGCTTACACATAAACTGCACACATGCGCGCACAGAAATAATAAAAATGAATCATGTCTCTCCTGTGCCCCTTGTGTCAGCATCTCTACTGACCGCCTTCCCTTCTGTGGCATGTAGTGTGTCCTTGGGAACAGAAATGCCAGTTGCGGGTTGGAGAGATAGGCAGAAGTACCCGCCTCAACTCTTAGACCAAGGGAACAAACATGTCTTTAGGCCTCTTCATACACAGTGCCAAATGGGCACTTGGCATGCACTGGGCCCGCAGCATGAAAGCATGCTTCTCCCACCCCACCCCACCGGCCAATAGAGAACAAGAAGAAAAAGGTTTCTTCTGCAGCTTGCACTGGGAAGAAACTGGCGAGAAGAGTTCATTAGAAGGGAAGCAGTCTTGTGCTGGGGAGATGGCTCTCTGGGTAAAGTTCTTTCTGATCTGAGGTCAGATCGCTAGCACCCACGTAGAAGCCAGGTATGGCAGCCCCAGCCTGCCTAGTGCTAGGTGGAGACAGGTGGACCGGGCCCTCACTGGCCAGCCAGTCTACCTGAGGTGAGTTCCGGGTTTAGTAAGATCCTGTCTCAGGAGTAAGGAGAGCTGGGGAGACAGCTCTGTGGATAAAGGACACAAAGCCAATGACCTGAGTTCAGTCTCTTCTACCCATGTAAAGGAGGAAGGGCAGGACTGACTGCCCCTCAGCATGTGCACCGTGCCACACAAGTACACACACACACACACACCATTTACCAAGAAAAAGTAAGGTGGTAGTTGAGAAAGACCCATGAGGTTGCCTGGTCTTCACATTGCAACGGAAGGCATGTCTGTGCACCCAAAGGCAGTCTAGAGAGCTAAGGTGAGAATATCACAGTCTCAGGTGAAAGGCTGTGGGTTCAATCCCTAGTACAGCGGGGGTGGGGGGTGTCTATTTTAAACTTGTTTTTGATTTCTGAGACAAGGTTTCTCTGTGTAGCCCTGGCTGTCCTGAAACTCACTCTGTATACCAGACTGGCCTTGAACTCAAAATTCTGGGTGCTGGGATTAAAGGTGTGTGCCACTATGCCCAGCTAAACTTTTTTTTTTTTTTTTTTTTAAGAGAGGCCAGTTCAGGAGATGTCAGGAGTGACAGCTACTTAAAGGACCATAGGACCTAAAAGTGAACCCTACCTTGCATTGAATAAGTTAACCCTGCAAATTAACAAGACATCGACCTCAGGACTAGAGAAAGCAAGTCCCCTGCCTTGCCCTGGGTGGAGGCTGACAGAGTTGAGATGCTGTCCTGTGTGTTGATGGGACATGCTTCGCTTCTGTGAGGAAGCTGTGTTTGCCTTGAGCTGCCCCATCCTTGGCAGATCTTGATACTGTGGGATGCCAACTGAGAGGACAGGTCCAGAGGGATGAAGGAAAGCTGAGGTCATGGGCAGGTGCAGATAGACCAGTGACACAAAGAGACTCCCTGGCTCATTTATTTATTTATTTATTTGTTTGTTTATTTATTTGTGTGTGTGTGTGTATGTCTGTACTCAAGAATATATGTGCATACAGTAACACATGTAGAAACTAAAGGATGGTTTGTGGAAGTCAGTTCTCTCCTTCCACCATGTAGGTCCTGGGGACCAAACTCAGGTCTTCAAGCTTGGCAATGAGTCCCTTTATCTGCTGAGCCATCTTGCTGGCATATCCCTGTGGCATTTTTATCAGAGGCCAACATTTCTTCTTTTTTTTTTTTTTTTTTTTTTTTTTTTTTTTAGGTTTTTTGAGACAGTATTCCTCTGTGTAACAGCCCTGGCTGTCCTGGATGGAACTCACTCTGTAGACCAGGCTGGCCTTGAACTCGTAGAGATCCACCTGCCTCTGCCTCCTGAGTGCTGGGATTAAAGGCGTGCGCCACCACGGCCAGCAATTACAGACAGCTGTGAAGTGCCATGTAGGTGCTGGGATTTGAACCTGAGTCCTTTGGAAGAGCAGCTAGTGCTCTTAACCACTGGGCCATCTCTCCCCCCCAAGGCCAATATTTGTTTATACCCCCCCCAAAAAACGTCGCATGCAAGACACAGCTGTATGATTTTGTTAGGCATTTATCCATGATATTGCCAGATGCCAGTTAGAGGTAACCCACCCAGTGGCTGAGGACAAAGGCAGTGATGGTGCGCTTCGTGGAAGAGAGGGCCAACAGTTCTGCCTTGGCCATCAGGGACAAGCGCACTCCGCTGAGCAGACACTGGCTCTGAGGTCTCGGTAACTGCTCCAGTCACAAGCCTTGTGACTTTCACGTAATCCTGAAGTTCTCACTCACGTGTGTTATGTCTGTCTTTAACCTGTGTTCTCATCTTCTCTTGATCCAATCAAAGGCTGATGGTTGGATGTTTAAATCCAGAGCCTGGGACTCCCTGTCTGGATGCAAACAAGAATGTTAGTGTTTCCTGACGGTCGAAGCTTATGGTGTGGTCGACTGACCTGGAGCCTGCCTCTGGCCTGTGGTCTGTTCTAGGTCTTTCTTTTTGACAACCTTTCCTTTACCATCCTGGCCTCATATACCAAGTGCCAACCCACAACTCATATCCTGCAGCAGACACAGTTCATATTAGCCAGCACATGCAAATGAGTTTCAATCAAAGGAGAGAGGAAATTAAAGTTTTCACTGCTGACTGGCCTTAGAAGCCTCTATTACCCTTGGCAATGCTGGTATTTCATGTGGGCAGGATGAAACTGGCTGTGGTCGGGGTGAGATTCTAAGCTCTTGATTTTTTTTTCCCCCTTATTTTGAAGGGGTTAAAAAGTTGGTATGTATTTTTGGTATGATTTTAGTATTGGTGTTAATTTTTGACACATGCTTGTTATTGATGGTCAAAAGAGTGCCAACTCACTGTTACTAGACCCATCTTCCTGCCCAGAGTATCTTCTGACGGGTAAGTCTGCTGACATGGGGCTTGGCTAGATTTTCTCCTCCCACTTCCATCTATTTTAAATAATAGCATTATTAAGATATAACTCTTGCTCTTTTTTCCACCCAAGACAGGGTTTCTCTGTGTAGCCCTGGCTATCCTGGGATTCACTCTGTAGACCAGGCTGGCCTTGAACTCACAGAAATCCGCCTGCCTCTGCCTCCCAAGTGCTGGGATTAAAGTTGTGTGTCACTACACCCAGCTAAACTCTGGCTCTTTAAAAAATATTTTTTTATCCTTATTTTATGGTGCTTTGCTTTCGTGTATGTGTGTGCACAATGTGTATGCAGTGACTAGTGATCCCTTAGAACTGAAATTTTAAATGGCTGTAAGCTGCCACAGGGTGCTAGGAATCGAACCTGGGTCACAAAAACAAAACCTTATCTCTCATGCGCATGGACAGGCAGACACACACACACTCACGCACACGTGCACACACATGCACACGCATACATATTTAAAATGGACTGACTGCCAGTAGCCACCTCCAGCCTTGCTTCATTCCTTCTTAACCCAAGATCCATTTTCCCTTTGTCTTTCATTCCTCCTGTGGCTATCATCATAAATCCAGAGATTTCTTGGTTCATTCATTACTTTTCACTTTTAATTAAGAAAACTCAAATACGTATGAAAGCAAAGTATTTTACCCGTGACCTGTCCCCAGCTATAGCCACCACGAACTCATGACTAACTACTTTCTTAAGTTTAATCATTTTTCTTTGGATTGCATGAATATATTGTCTGCATGCATATCTGTGTTCTACATGCAATGCCCACAGAGGTCAGAAAAGGGTATCAGATGCCCCACAACTGGAGTTACAGACAGTTGTGAGTCACCGTGTGGGTGCTGGGACTTGAACCCTGGTCCTCTGGAAAAGCAGTCAGTGCTCTTAACCACTGAGCTGTCTCTCCAGCTCCAACTCATGGCTACACTTAACTATTTTCTTAATTATCAACTTTGGATATACACTGATTTCCTTATTGAAAAATGAAGACTTACTTCTTTTGTGGGAGTCAGGGGACAGAGTTGAGGCAAAATCTCCATTTATTCAGGTTGGTCATATTTCATGTTCTTTTTTTAATATTTATTTATTTTGCTTTTTTGAGACAAGGTTTATCTCTTCGTAGCCCTGGCTGTCCTGGACTCCCTCTGTAGACCAGGCTGGCCTTGAACTCACAGAGATCCACCTGCCTCTGCCTCCCAAGTGCTTGGATTAAAGGTGTGTGCCACCACATTCAGCTAGAGAGCTCTCTTGATCCACAAGCTGAAGGCAGAGAGAACACACTGGGAATGGCCTAGGCTTTTTGAAACCTCAAAGCCTGTTACCAGTGACCTCCTCCAAAAATACCACACCTCCTAACCCTTCCCAAACAGTTCCACCAACTGGGGACTAAGTATTCAAACATATGAGCCTATGAGGCCATTTTCATGCAAGCTACCACAATCTCCCATGGGACTAAGGCAACATCCTCATATCTGGCTTCCCTATAAATTTTTTTGTAGTAAAGTTTTTGTAGCTCTATTATGTTAACTGTTTGGGTTTTTTTTGTGAGGGGTGGGGGTTCGAGATAAGGTTTCTCTGTGAAGCCCTGGGTATCCTAGGACTTACTCTGTAGACCAGGCTGGCCTTGAACTCACAGAGATCCACCTGCCTTTACCTCCCAAGTGCTGGGATTAAAGGCGTGTGCCACTACACCCAGCCATTACAGACAGTTGCAAACTGCCATGTGGATGCTGGGATTTGAACCCTGGTCCTTTGGAAGAACAGCCAGTGCTCTTAACCGCTGAGCCATCTCTCCAGCTCCATGTTAACAATTTTAAACACTTAAATCTCTTGATATGCTTTAGTATATTTATGATGATTATATGTATGTGAGATGCACATGTGGGGGTCAGAGGACAGCTTCGTAGAGTTGGTTTTTCCCTCCCTTTTCACATGGGTTCTGGGGACCTATGCTGCCTGCTTCAAACTGGATTGTAGGTATGTGCTACCAATTCCTTATCCTTTAAAAAATTATAATTTAATTTCTGGTTCAGGTTTCATCAACTCAGGCTCTGTTGTATCAGTGACCCCTCCCTATGGAAGGTAGAGTGTGGTGTCATGTCTCTTTGCTTCTGCTGTTTTATGTACTTATTTTTGTGTGTGTGCATACCCCCTTATTGTGTATGTGTGTACGTGTGTGTGTGTGTGTGTGTGTGTGTGTGAGAGAGGGGGGGGGTGGGTGTGTTAGGGAGTTTGGGGGTGTCAGGGGACAATCCCAGGGAATCAGTTCTCTTTTACCTACGATTCATCTCCCAGGCCCTTCTATCCTCATTTTATGTTATTTTGTTTTTATGTGTGTGTGGTGTTTTGCCTGCAGGCATGTGGTCTGTGTAGCTCCACAGGAGGTCAGAGGAGAACATCAGATACCCTGGGACTGGAGTTATTGTTTTAAACTGCCATATGGGTGCTGGGAATCAAACCCGGGTCTTCTAGAAGAGCAGCAAGCACTCTTAACTGCTGAGCCATCTCTCCAGCCCCCTCTGTCTTTTTCGTTTTTTTTTTTTAAAGATTTATTTATTTTTATTTTATGTATTTTATGTTCTGCCTGTTTTTATGTGCGTATGATGGTGTCAGATCCCCTGGAACTGGAGTTACAGACAGTTGTGAGCTGCTATGTGGGTGCTAGGAATTGAACCTGGGTCCTTTGGAAGAGCAGCCATTGCTCTTAACCAGTGAGCCATCTCTCCAGCCCCCCTTCTGCCTTTTAATGATCTTGTGCATTCTGTTCTTGAGGAGAGTGGGAACTCCTTGAGAAGAAAGCTGGCTTTCTGTTGTATACCCACACCACTTACAGCCACACTAAATTAAACTGGTTTCTGTAACCGTATAAACTGTGATCTCATTGCCAAATGAAGTGCCATTAGTTTTCATTGCTGTTAGATTATACATATATTTTATTTTATGAGTTATAAATATATAAATATTAAAAAAATAAAACCATTAAAAACTCATAAGTTAAAACAGAACTTCAACAGTGCCGGTATTTCTTTTGCATGATCTCTTTTAGGCTTTCCAGGAAGTCTTTCAGTGTTGTGTACGTGGACTCATTCACACTGCAGCTTTTCTACAAAAGAAATGTTTCATTGTATGAATTATATATTTGGGTGTTGCTATCAGGCCTTGGTCAAGTTTGGTCAAGCCGACTCTGGTAGCCTCCAAAACAGTGTTCCAACCAGGGCTTCCAGACTATCTCGACTCAGAGTTTGGCTGTCATGAGGCCAGTGAATTTTGACCTGCTTTTTGGCATGTGCTACGGTCACTACTGGTCTGCTGTCAGTCTCTGCCGGGACATGCCAACGATGGGGCCCTGCTGGAGGGAGTAACAGAATGTACAGGCTCACACCTGGCTCTGTTGCCACCTGGGCTATGGAGTAAGATGAAAATCTCACTGCTGTCTTGCCCAGGAAGCAGATGTATTTGGAAGCCAGGACACTGCACATAATAAGGGGTCGAGGAAGCACCTTCCATGCAGGTGCTGTAGTCTGGGTCCCAGCTCCACCAATTATATATTGCATAGCTTAGACCAGTCACCTCACTTATAAAAGCTTCAATCCCTTCCCTTGGGGATAACTGTGAGGTGGTAGGTAATGCTGACATTATCCATCAATGAAGATCCAGCCACCTCTTTGGCCCCTAGTCTGTGTAAGCCACTGTCATCACTATCCTGCCCTATTATGGTGACCCTCCATCAGGCCATCTTGTTCTCCACCTTCCTGCATGCACCCCCTCCACCCAGGGGACAGTGTGGACAAATATTACTTGGTGCACACCATGGGCTCCACCCTGTGGGTCACTTTTAGGTGTTTCCCTCCATCCCTGGGATAGCATCCAAAGCTCATGTGAACCCAGCCCCTAAACCTACTTTCTTGACTCTGCTCCAGCCACACTGGGACACATGCATTTCATCCAGTCATTTGTCTGTTCTCCACATGCTCTGCTTTCTCACCTCATCTAGATGTCTGCTCAGCCACCCGCTCTCTTTATTCCTGTGTCTTCATAGCATGAACACAGCTGGGCATTGTACTGCTGTGTAACTCTTCTAACTTCTCCATTAGAACATTGTGGGAGAGCAGGACTCTGTCTGCTGCTCTTTAATGCTGCTCCCACTGGACCAAGTAAGTCATTTGCTAGCTGTGGTCATTTCCTGCCCTGCTTACCAGTGGATACAGGCTGGTGAGGCTTCTATAGATTTTGTTCAGGTCATTGAGGACAGCAGGGTTTTTCTTCAAGCACAGAGTCACCTCATGTGGGAAGTAAAACTTGCGAAGCACCCTGGAAGCCTTACAAATGAGTTTCTTCTCTGTGGTGTTCTGCAAAGAAAAACAACACAGAAATCTGTCGGCTGCTTGGTTTTGAGCTTGAGTGAGATATTTTCCTACCCCAAAGGTGGGTCTGATTAACTTTAAATCAGTATGAAAGTATTTCTGCAAAATCTTCCAGGTTCCTTTCCATGGAGGCTTTTTTTGTTTGTTTGTTTTGTTTTGTTTTTTGGGTTTTTGTTTGTTTGTTTGTTTGTTTTTGGAGAAAAGGTTTCTCTGTGTAACAACCCTGGCTGTCCTGGACTCACTCTGTAGACCAGGCCGGCCTCGAACTCACAGAGATCCGCCTGCCTCTGCCTCCCAAGTGCTGGGATTAAAGTTGTACGCCACAACGCCCGGCCTCCATGGAGGCTTTTATTGAAGGGTACCTTTAGTAAAGTCACCCTCCTGTCTACATTCCCAGTCCCCATCTTTCTACCCTGTGGGCTTTCCTTTCTGCTCCCCATGTGAGCTCTTAGTCAGATATGGTTCTTGTTCCTGCATGGCCCTGGAAAGCCTCCATGTTTGTTGATGGCTATTCCATGTTCCATGATGCTGATACCTGTCCGATGTTCCATGCAGCCCTACCCAAGGGAGAGAACAGTGTCTGGAGATGCTCATAGACCAATGGAGGATTAAGCCATGTCCCCCAGAAAGCCAGAGATAGGAGCCCAGTGTGGTCAAGGTGTCCAGGAGCCTAACCTAGGGAGTCGAAAAAGGTTCCTGGAAGAGGATGCAATTGACCTGGGTCTTGGTTAGCCTTTGCCCATAATTGGTAGAGATGAGAGCTCCTGGCTCTTCCTGAGGACTCAGATCTTAGAAGACAGAGTGCACCAGTGAGGACCCTGGGACAGGGATCATCTCTGTCCCTCCAGGCCTCATGTTTCCTCCGGTTTCCCCTGAAACTCGCAGGCAGATCATGGAGAGTGTCTGAGTGTGAGCCAGTCACTGTGTCCCACTGAGTCGACCTGTGTGACACCCTAGTAGCTCAGTAGCCTGCAGGCCAGCAGCCTGACATCACCTTGAGCTTCTTTGTTGGTACTCTCATGGCTGACCCTGGACCCACTGAGCCAGGATGTGCGCTGACAAGACCCTGAGGAGTTGACAGGCCCAAGCAGCTTCTAAGCTGTTTCTCTTTTCACAATTACCTATTTTTCTTTCTGACTATTTAATGAAATATCTATAAATAACAAAGGTCTATTTAATAAAAATGAATTCAGTTATCTCACCAGCCAGCGACAACTCTTACACTGCTGATATTTGGGTAAATATCAGGACTGGGGGTGAGCTTAGTGGTAGAGCACTTGCCTAGCATGTGTGAGAATCCAGGTTCAATCTCCAAAAGAGCATAAAAGGAAAAGGAAAAAAATACTAAATATCTTATTCGAGTTTTGTTGGTTCGAGACAGGGTCTCACTGTGCATCCCTGGCTAGCCTGGAACTCAGAGAGATCTGCCTGCCCCTGCCTCCTATGCTGGGATTAAAAGTGTGAGTGAGCCACCACACCTGGCTCATTAGTGTGTAGCCTCTAAAAAAAAATAATAACTAGATAAAAACGGAATGAGAAAGAGACTGCACTGAGTAGGACACTTCAAAAGAACCAGTCTCAAAGGCAGCTTAGACAAAGACCTTCCCACTTTAGTTCCATTGATTTTTGCCACCAAGGGTGACATGCTATCCCTCTGGCTTGATTGTGTCTGTCAGCCTGTCTGAGAAACTCTATAGCCTGGCAGGTCTAGTGGTGGCTCAAGAGCACACAGTGACAGCCAGCCAATCTTACATCTCAGCCCTCGCCACAAGCAAGTCCATGGCTCACAAGAATGACAGGAAATGGCTACCTAAGAGGTGTCTCCTGAGGCAACAAGTCTCTCAGTGTCCACCAGCAGGTCTTCACCAGTCTCACTTGGGCCCATGTAAGTTTAGTCCTATCCCAATTACATTTCCTTATCTCCAACTGGGCCCAAATCTAATCAGCCACTATTCTAGATAAGGTAATCCATTAAAAACAAACAAATGGGACCAGAGGAGATGGCTCAGTCACTAGAGTGCTGCCTTGCAAGCTTGGGGACCTGAGTTCAATCCTCAGAACCTGCGTGTCTTTTTAAACAGCTGGATGCAGTGGTGTACCTTAGTAATCCCAGACCTGGAGAGGCAGAGACAAGAGGATCCCTGAGACTCACTGGGCAGCCAGCCAAGCCTACTCGACAAGCTCTAGGCCAATGAGAGACTGTCTTTAAAAAAAAAAAAAAAGCAGCAATATGGAGGGTGATACTATGCACTCATATATGCATACTAGATTTTGGAAAAATAGTTTCTTGGGAACCCTAAGGAAGTAGTCCCCCCCTCATATCACTTTTGCAGGCTCTAGAGAATAAAAACCTTTCCCTGGTCAGAAATGCCACACTGTGCAAGTAAGCAATGCCAAGTCCTTGAGGGACAGACAAGACTGGGAGGGAAAGCAAAGCCAATTATCCAGGAGGCCCTGAAGCAGTTTCGGGAGGCCCATGAAGCAATCGAGTGTGAAGGGTGCCAGGGAAGGCTCGTTTTTCAGGCAGAAGGAGTAAGAAGACAGCCAGCATCGAGGGTTAGGGTGGGAGTGCGGCCCACGAGGTCCTCCAGACCCAGCCTACAAGGAGCAGGCCCAGACTCAGAGCCGTGAGGGCTTGTCTGACCAGCGGCCACTCATGGCTTCTCTGCAGCCAGCTGTGCCTTTGGTCACAGTCCTAGCGCTCTCCACAAACACTTTCAATTAAATTCCTACAACTGGCCTCCAACCAGCCCTCATAGGACCTTCAGAATCAACCTTTGTATCTCCACATGTTGAACACTGAGGTTCCTTGATTTTTTTTTTTGTTTTGTTTTGTTTTTCGAGACAGGGTTTCTCTGTGTAACAGCCCTGGCTGTCCTGGACTTGCTTTGTAGACCAGGCTGGCCTCGAACTCACAGAGATCCGCCTGCCTCTGCCTCCCAAGTGCTGGGATTAAAGGCGTGCGCCACCACGCCCGGCTCGGTTCCTTGATTTATGAAGACCTCCCAAAGGCCAGGTGGCTAGTCAATGGCAGCCAAAACCAAAGGCTTTCACACCCAGGCCCCACACTTCCTTTAGCCCAAGTTCCCAGGAGCTGGTCCCGGCTCTGGGCTTTGCTAGGGCAGAAGAATAGACTCAGCTTCCGGTAGCTACCACCTGAGTTGGAAGGACTCAGAAACAGTAAACACTTAAGGTTACATACATATAAAACAGTGATATATATATATATATATAGACATATAGATAGGCATATATACATATATATGCACGTGAATGTGTACATATATACATACACATACATTTGTCCTTCAGAAACTCATCCTGCATCAGACTCCCAGAGTAGTCTTGAATACAACCAGATCATCCAGATAAAGCTGGGAGCACAGTTCTCCTGGGAAGCAGGATGAAACCTGTCCATGGCCTGGCTGCTGGGCTGGGACCGGAGCTACTCCACAGGGCTTTGTTCCTGACCTCACCCCTGTCCAGCTCACATGGGAAGCAAGCAGTCTGGAGACCACTGGTAAGTGAAGGCTTTGGGGCTTTCATTCTCAGTGGTGTTTCCATGAAAACAGGAACTGAAGTGTACGGAGCTGTTGATATGGCGGTAGCCAGTCATGTGTTTGTCAGAGAAAATGCACTATCAGCTGTCACATCTGTCCCCTCCCACTACAGATGGAGGGGCGGGGGTGAGGCAATGCAGGAGGCAGAAAGGGGAGAGATGTGCCCAAGCAGAGCAGGGATGGTCAGACTCTAGCCAGAGGACAGTACCGAACCAGGCTGAAGGGGACTGTCCCGGAACAGAGCGAGCTGAGGAGCCGCATGGCAGGCCACCATCCCAGCTGACTGTTAGGTGACCAGAAAGAAGAGATCTGTAGGGACTGTAGGAAGTCTCTTAGACAAAGTGAAAGCCTTCTCAACCTGTAATCTCCATATCTGTTTTTGAGAGAGTATTTGCTTTTTCAGAAATGCATGGGGTGGGGGGAGAAATAATTCTCTCATTCAGCAGCACAAATGTGTGTCTCCTATGATCCAGAGATTGTACCAAGGCCAGGTAGGACTCTAGAAATTTCTGCACCTTATCTGAGTTAGGATGAATAAATTATGGCTTTCTGTGACATGTCTTCTAAGTCTAGTGTAATCTGAAACTGCAGAATACACTGGAGAGTAGCAGCCTCCACAGAATATAAAAACACCTCCTTTGAGCCTGCTGGTTTTCTGTCACAAGTTTCTCATTCAGACAATTGTGGGTGTCTGTCTCCTCTCCCACCTCCGGCATATGCCAAAGCAGACCCCACGGGTCTACTTACCTTCGTTGCTGTAAAGACATCTGGTACAACCATCTCGGTGCATGGTGTCTTGACACAGACGGACATAAGAGCAGAAGATAAGAGTTACTCCAAACAGGACAGAGAAGTCATTGATACACTTCTCATTCCTTCACTCCAAGAAAACTCCCTCTGTCTCCAAGATGGAAGTGCAGGGTCTCACGAAGTCTGGCTAGGTCTAGGTCGCTAGTCCTGCCCCAACCATTAGACATCCACTTCTCTAGCAACTCAGTTCTAGCCTAGAACCCCCACCAGCAGTATCACCTGGAGAGATGGTGACAGATAGGGTACTCACCCCTTTTGCCGTGACCCGGTTCAAGTTGTCAATGATCTCTTTGAAGGCTCCTTCGTTGCATCCGTGGATAAAAATTGCAGTATGTGCTAGAAGGCCGAGTAGGATGGCAGCTAGCTGGGGCCTGAGACCCATCAATAGATCTCTACTGTCAGTGATGTGAGGCAATTAAGTTTATCAAGAGACGCTAACAATGCAATTCTGACAGAGATCTCTATATATAGAGAGTTAAAATTGCTGAAACCAAGGGAAAATGAGTTTACATTGGAAATTTTTGCTACACCAGATTGTCAGTTATTTTGGGCCAATCAGCACCTCTCTTCCAGGAGAAAAAAAAAAAAATGCCTCAGAGAAACAGGTAAATTTTCCTGTGAAATCAGACCAATTGGAAAATGAAACCCTTTAAAAAAATCTACAAAGTTTCAGCATAGGAAATTACACCATAATCGACCCTGCAGATTAATCTTATCAGCGTGGGGTTGCCACTGGCTTTGCTTTGCACAGAAGGAAGAAGTCACAGGTGTCCGAGTATGTTAGTGCCGTCCTGGGGAAAGACAGAGTAATATCAAGAAAGTCTGGCTTGCGCAGCATCTGGGCCTAGCTGCTTCCTGCTACAGGGGCACCTTGGAAACTCGGGTATCTTGGGAAAGCTGACTCTGGGTTCTTCCTGGTAGAAGGGTGATGGAGGCAGACCTTCTCTCACCCTAGCCCAGCTCTTCTTACAAGTTTAAGGTCTTAGCTGGGTGTGGTGGCACACGCCTTTAATCCCAGCACTCAGGAGGCAGAGGCAGGTGGATCTCTGTGAGTTCAAGGTCAGCCTGTTCTACAAAGTGAGTCCAGGACAGCCAGGGCTGTTACACAGAGAAACCTTGTCTCAAAACAAGAAAACCAAGTTTAAGGTCTTTGGAGACCAGACAGGTGACATCAACAGGGGCCTCATTTGGGGCAAGCAGGACCATGAGGTCTTTACCAATAAGGAGGGCCAGGGCAAGGTTGAAAACTCCCTCCCAAGGCAGAAGCCTAAGGAATGACTGCAAGTGCCTTTCCCCATTAAGCATCTCACTGGCCCAAGAATGGCTGGCTGCTTTTTAAGTGAACTTAAAACATATCCTCCACTAATCAGGAAACAGAGCCACGTCTCACCAATTCCCCAACTGTTCCCAGTCAGCGTCCTGCCACCCACCCCACTCATGCATGTGGGCCCTGGTAAGTGCCCATTGCCCCACATCAGCAGTAAACACACTGACCCTGGCATTTGCCTGGAAGCAAAGGTCTCTTTGCAGTGACCCCTACATGCTCATCCTCTGTAGAAAGGGCTCTTCATATCCCATCAGGTTCCTTACTCTGGGGTTCCTGCCTCTAGTTCTGACTTGTACCTTATAGAAGATCATCTGGAAACATTTGTTGCTAAAGTTGTTATTGTATGTTGGGTTACTTTCCCATTCTTGGTATTTAATTAATAAAACTGAATATTCTTATAGTATACAAGCCTTCCTTCCTCCCTTGTTTTCTTTATTTAATTTGTACGTATATATGTATGTATGTATGTATGTATGTATGTATGTATGTATGTGTGTATGTGTGTATGTATGTATTTTTGCATGTATGTATGTGTGTGTATGCATGTATGTGTGTGTATGTATGTATGTATTTTGTTTTCCAATGCAGGGTTTCTCTGGCTGTCCTGGACTCACTTTGTAGACCAGGTTGGCCTCGAACTCACATAGATTCACCTGCCTCTGCCTTGTGAGTACTGGGATTAAAGACCTGTGCCACTGCCGGGCGTGGTGGCACACGCCTTTAATCCCAGCACTCGGGAGACAGGCGGATCTCTGTGAGTTCGAGGCCAACCTGGTCTACAAAGCGAGTCCAGGACAGCTAAAAAATATACAGAGAAAACCTGTCTCGAAAAACCAAAAAAAAAAAAAAAAAAAAAAAAGGCATGTGCCACCATGCCCAGCTTCTTTTTTTTAATTTTTGTTTTGTTTTGGTTTTTCGAGACAGGGTTTCTCTGTGTAGCCCTGGCTGTCCTGAACTCGCTTTATAGACCAGACTGGCCTCTAACTCACAGAGATTCGCCTGCTTCTGCCTCCTAAGTGCTGGGATTAAAGGTGTGTGCCACCACGCCCGACTTTTTTTTTTTTTTTTTTAATAAAAACTTTTGAAAGGTCTCATTCTGAAGTCCAGGCTAACTTGGAATTCCTGTAGTTAAGGCTGGCCTCAGATTCATGGTAATTCTCCTACCTCAACCTCCCAAGTGTTGACATTGCAGGTATGAGCCACTACACCTGGTTTACAAATATGTATTTTTAAATTGTGACTATTGTGAAGTTGAACACAGTCATTTTCCTGTAGTCTTTTTTCTTTTTTTTTTTTGGTTTTTCGAGACAGGGTTTCTCTGTGTAGCCCTGGCTGTCCTGGACTCAATTTGTAGACCAGGCTGACCTCGAACTCACAAAGATCCGCCTGCCTCTGCCTCCCAAGTGCTGGGATTAAAGGCATGCGCCACCACTGCCCGGCTATTTTCCTGTAGTCTTAGAGACACTTGGGAAACTTACCCACCAGACACTGGTAATGAACAGCAGGCAAACTCCAGGTCTGTTCTCCTGGGCCAAGTGCCAGGATAAAAGTCAGAGCTCTCTTTGGGTAGAGAGGATTCACTAACAAAATAAAATGAAAAGTTAAGCTGGGCAGTGGTGTCCCATACATTTAATCCCAGCACTGGGAGGGAGAGGCAGGTGGATCTCTGAGTTCGAGGCCAGTCTGGTCTACAGATCGAGTTATAGGACAGCAAGGACTATACAGAGAACCCTTTCTTGAAAAACCAAAATATAAAAAATTATTATTAATTTGGAGTTGGTTCTCTGCTTCCACTTTCATGTGGTCCTAAGGGTCACACCCAGGCTTCATGGTGACTATTCCCTGCTGAGCGTCTTGCTGGCTCTGACGCTGATCCTTCACTGTGCACAAGGAGGAGTACTTTTTTTTTGTTTTGATTTGTTTTTTTAGAATTATTATTTCTTACACATCTGAGTATATTGTTTTCATGTGTGTACCAAATGTATACTTGGTGCCTGTAGAGGCCTGAAGAGAGTGTTGGAACCCTGCATGGTTGGGAACCTCCTTTGTGGGTGCCGGGAACTGAATCCTTTGGAAGGGCATCCAGTGCTCTTAACCAAGGAGCCATCTTGAAGGATGGGTTTGGGTTTTTTGGGTTTTTCACTAAGTAGACTAGACTGGCCTTGAACTTCCACCTGCCTCTGCCTCCTGAGAGTTGGGATTAAAGGCATGCGCCACCACGCCCAATCAATACAGACAGTTTCTCAGACTGACATAAGGGTGCTGGGATTTGAACCCAAGTCCTTTGGAAGAACAGCCAGTACTCTTAAATGTTGAGCCATCTCTCCAGCCCCAAAGGGTGGGGTTCTTGAGAAGAGCATTTGGAAGGTCACCTCTAGGACAAGCAGCTGCTCTTCTCTGGTTGAGCTTGGTTTGGGGTTGAGCTTGCAGGTGAGTAGGGGTGGGGCATCGGGCGAATGAGACCCAGAAGCAGCTTGTGTCCTCTATAGCTGGAGGAGGGACACAGAGGGACAGCTAGGGGAAGGCCGGATGCCACAACGTCCCAGGAGCAAAGAATAAAACTATTCAAGTGTTCCTCTGAGCACCTTAGCCACCGGGGCTCTGTGGGAAAGACAATGAGTCAGAAAGGGATATAACGTGGGAACTCTCCGCTCAGAAGCGGTTTGGTTTGTCCCTACTGTTTCAATGGTTGAGTGAGGCCAAAGAAAAGAGGGTAAATGGTCCCAGACACCAACAAGTCTTCCCAAAGGGTAGAAAGAGATGGCCCACCCTGCCCCACAGTGACAGGTGGCTGTGAATGGAGCTGCTGAGGCAGACGTTGGAAACGTTGCCCTGTGTGGGATGGAGAGTGGTAGCCAGTCTGCAGGAGTTGTGGGCAGTGGAGGGACAGGGCAGGCAGGTGACTTGTCACAGATCTTTCTCGAGAGCCAAGAGCCACTGGGCAGTTTTGTACACCAGAATTTGGAGTCCAGCAGGTGGCTCCTTGTGACTGTGACCAGGGAAGGATCGTTCATTCTGTGTCTCAGTTTCCTCACAGTGAAGAGGAAGCTGTACATCTCTCTCCTCCCCCTGCGGAAAATGCTTAGGCTGTGTCACCCCATGAAGAAGTACACAGTTGTCACATGACTAAGAAAGAAGACCCTGAGCCCCAGCAGCTTGTCAGGCTTGGCTGTTCTGTGTCCTCCCATGTGACCTGGGACATAACCTCAGTCACAGTCCCCAACCGGATGAGTGATAGTTGTGCTGGTTTTATGAGGTTGTTCTGAGTACTAAGTTCAGGTACTTAGGTAAGCACCCTGTACACGGCAGGTGCTCTGTCAGGATAGTTTATTATTCATCACATTTTGGTTGGGTGAATAACTATAGTACTCAAGTCTGGACATTGAAGCTTTGTCACCTGGATGTTGTCTACCTTTGCCCCTCCCTTATGTATCTCCTTTTAAGTCTTTGGCCTCCTACACTTGTTTCCGAAGAGTTTCAGTGTTGAGTCTTCACCCCTCAGATTTATGGACCTGGATTGTGGAGGAAGCCAGCTCTGACTTGCCATGGGCACTTTATTCAATAAAGGGAGGTGGGCACAGGTGGAGTGTGGAGGGCTGCAGGAGTCTGAGGAGGGCCTAGAACTTGGATGGTGTGATGCTGAGATGTGGTAATGATGGCCCTCTAACACCTGCCAAGTCACTCTAGAAGAAAACTTGACATCCTTTCAACCTACCAGATGAAGAGGACAGTGTCACCTTCCTTCTGCCATGCATGGCTCTCTGGAGAAACCAGCTCTGTGCATAGTCAGTTCAGTGGATGCTCAGACATACTACCAGGAATAGTCAAGCCATATTCTCACATGCATTACTGAAGGAGAAAGGAACAGAACCAAGCAAGACAGCTGTGTCCTTAGACCTGGCTGGTTGTCCCCACCATCTGCTTACCCGAGCCCAGGCTTGCCTTCCCTTCTCTCTCTGAAGCCAAGAATGGAGCCCCTTCCAGCTCCTCACGGGCTAGGAGCTAGGGTTGAATGCCAGGACCAGGCAAGAGGCAGCATGTGGGAGGCCCAGTGTGGTGTCTATGAAGACCTGGAGGAAGTGAAAGGTATCTGGAAGGAAGAATGGACAGATGGGGGCATTTAGAATTTGTTGTCCTGGGAGTGGCCAGAGTGTGAGAGTGGGAAGGAGCCCATGGCAGCGAACTGCTTAGCAACATCAAGTCAAAGTTACGACCTGGAGGGGGGCCAGTGAGACCACTGAGCTCATCAAAGCCTGACGACCTGAATTTAATACCCAGGGCCTCACAAAGGAAGGAGAAAACCGACTCTGCAAATTTTCCTCTGACTTCCACACTTATCTACACACACACACACACACACACACACACACACACACACACACACACAAACATGTACATTCATGTATACACACACATATATACACACATATGCATACACATCTATACACACATGCATACATATCTATACACACATATTCACACACTTCTATACACATATGCACACACATGCATATGCACACACATCTATACACACACATGCATACACAAAGACTCAGAGTTAGCCATCTCTGAATCCAGCTCCAGATGCCCTTCTGAGCAGCTTTGGGAAAGTTATTCTGTCTAGGTGTCCCAGTAAAACTGACTGACAGTGGAAAACTATACATGGTAATAAGTGTCAAGTGTTGGTGTGGTATCTGGCACATTAGGAAAAAGCAAGCATAAACACATTTTAAAAAGCAATCATAACCTTGCCCCAAACCCAGCTGTAATCCTCACCCCAGCAGTGGGGTTAGCCATGGTTTCATCATTGGCAATAAATACATATTGGGGTGCAGGTGACCCAGGTTTCTGGCCCAGGGAGATACCCTTCTGGGAGATGGCAGTTTAGAAGATGTGAGATAGAGTTTGGATGTCAGCAGTGCTGAGCTGAGGGGCCACTGTGGCCCTGAGCATGGAGGAGTTTCTATAGAGAGGGGCGAGAGAGGTGAGGGGTTAGGAAGTGGCCCACTAACCACCAGTAATGCCGGAAGAGGATTGGGTGACCTGCCCTGGAGCCCTGCACAGGCAGGGTCAGAACCCCAGGGAGTGAGACTCTCAAGAAGCAGAAGTGAGGGGTCATGGCCAGTGGAAGGTGATGGCAGATAAGAGTGATGAATTGATAATATGGTGACATCAGCAAGGTGGCTTCTCTGTGTAGTGGGGACAGGGGTAGAATGGAAGGACCTAGATGACAGACTCTGTAGTGTGGCCTTAGAGTAGGGAGGGCAGGCTGTGCCGTGCTCCAGGGAGAGACATGGTGTCCACAGTTCAGCTTTGATGGAGCATACTGGAGCTCAGGCTCCTCACACACAGGGCTCACATACAGACTCACTTTGCACCCAGCCTACCCCAGCTTCTGCTCTCACCTGGGTTCCGAATATAGTTGTTATTGCTAGAGGAGCTAGGAGAATAGAGATGAGAGAAAATTAGCTCTCACATGCTAACCACTGAGATTTGGTAATGGATACCTGAAGGGTACTTTTGTAAATATTTGAAATTTTCTTTAATAAATTTCTTAAAGGGTGGAGAGATGGCTCAGAAGTTAAGAGTGTTTACTGTGCTTACAGAGGACTCAGAGTTAGGTTCCCAGCACCCACATCAAACGTCTTACAACAACCTGTAACTCCAGATCTGGGAGAATCTGATGCCCTCTTCTAGCCTCATTTGGGCACTGCATACACACATACATACTTTAAAATTTTTTTAAAGATTAAAAAAAACTGATATGGGGGATAGGGCATAGTAACTCATGCCTTTAATACTTTGGCAGCAGAGGCAGGAGAATCTCTGTGAGTTCAAGGCCAGCCTGATCTACATAGTAAGCTCCAGAACATCCAGCATTACCTTGTGTCAAAAACCAAACTAAATAAAACAAAACTGATATGGGACTAGGAGGTATAGTTCAGTGGTAGAACACTTGGCTAATGCACGAAGCATTGGATTTCACTCTAGCTCTGCAGGAAAGTGTGTATGGTTAATAATTTTAAATGTATAGGGCCGGGAAGATGTCTTGAGGGTAAGAGAGCTTGCTGAGCAGGCTGAAGACCTGAATTCAGATCCCCAGAAACCACATAAAAAAGCCAGCATGGTCTCACATGCACCTGGAAAGCCAGCACTGTGGAGGAAGGAGGCAGGAGGGTCACTGGGCTTGCTGGCTGCCAGCCTAGCTCTAGGTTCAGCAAGAAACCATGTCTTCAGTACAGTGGGACACTTGACACCCCCGTCTGCCTCTACACAGTGTGCACGAACATTCACCAGCACAAATATAAAAAAATCATACAAACTGTATGTATGTATTAACATGAAGTAGATAATTTATGAATATTAACTTTGTATATAAGGCATAAATACATAATTTGCACATACCCCTCTCCAAAATTAGACTGTCTCTTACCGCCTCCCCCCCCAAGGATATATCTGCCATTCTCTCCCACCTGGGTCTCTGTAGGGGCCTGGTAGCCAGTCTTCCTAGCCCTGCCCTTTGCACAGCAGCCAGAATGGCTCCGTTAAAACCTGAATCAGACATTGCCTAGCCTCGAGGTCTTGGATATTTCTCATAGCCCTCCTGATCCTCTTACCTCCACCTCTCAACACTTGCCAGAGTTAGTCCTCATTTGCATTTGCTGCATCTGGTCAAGACTTGGGCCCAACCAGTACTCCCACCTGCTGCTTTTCCCTTCCTTATGCAAAGAGCTTTTCTCACATGCACCCTGTCCAGCCAGACCTCTGTTTTCATCAGTCTCATGAGTGAGGAGCTCTGGGCTTCCTGTGCTCTATCCCAACCGCTGGCTGGCTTCTCTCCTCTGTGGCTTCCCAGATGCCTGACACCTCTGTGCTGTTGCTCTGCTCTGCTGCCTCACTGGATGTGACCTGTCTGTGCTCAGGAACCAGATCAGTGGTGCCTGGTAAGGCTGCGATGAGTTATTGCTGGCTGGCTGGATGGATGGATGGGTGGATGGATGGATGGATGGATGGATGAAGGATGGATGGGTGGATGGATGGATGGATGGATGGATGGATGAAGGATGGATGAAGGATGGATGGATGGATGGATGGATGGATGGATGGATGGATGATGGATT